>CM028352.1:27821885-27868278 GCA_016618105.1 Dendrobium huoshanense | reverse complement strand
ACTATACACTTAGCACTATTAGGAGGTATCCTAATTGATTTTATGTTTGAGATTAGAAATCCAATTTGGTTTAAGTTTAATTTGTATCCTATGGTAGTTGTGAATGTGTAGATTTAACTTGTATGTGTGTTGCTTGATAAAAAATTCATCCCAACATTGTAACACTAACCCTTGAAGAACTGTAGCGCTATAACAATCATAAAAATTAAAATATATGTGATAGTGTTGTATCACTGAAAGAACACAGTGTTACATCACTAATTCAGCTCAATTATGTTACAGTGCTAGCGGTGCAATGTTGTAGCATTGGTCATATAGATTTTCAAAAACCATTCGACCACACTAACACTACATCTTCAGCACAGAAGCACTAATCAAACCATTAATTAGGTAGTTGAAGAACTATGGTAGGGGTATTATGTTTAAATTTCATATGTTTCATTATCTAAATTATCAGTGAAAATGTGTTACTTTTATTCTGTTTGCATAGGAAAATTTTAGGAAAAGGAAAAAATTCATAAGTATTAAACCAATACCACAACACTCCAATTAATATCATAGTAGCATCTACAATGCCTTGAACCTGACTAGGGAATAACAATGCTATAGCCTCAAGTTCATTCTTGCAACACTTTATGGTGCCACAACATAAAAAAATCCATGTCGCAGCACCTAAGTCTTCGGAGTTTGAGCGCCGGAGTGCCACCATTACAACACCACAGTGCCAGATTGCACGTTAAAGTAACATAGAGCTTGCCTTTTGCAATGCCATGGTAGAGCAATTGATGAAAGATGGGTCCATGCTAAATCAACCAAATGATGCACCAATTCAGCCAATAGACATGTTGACTCAACACAGCGTTGCAGTGAAGCAAGCCCAATATCACTGAGGCACTAATTCATGATGTAACACCATAGCGCCAACACTTCAAACATTGCAATGTTTGAGTCCATTTATGAACTCATTATAAATAGTTTTTTAGTTCTTTTATTTATCACTTCTGTAGAGTTCTATAATTTTTAGTATAGTTTTTTAGTTCCCCTTAGAGTAAAGTCTAAGATAGACTAAAGAAGTGCAAGATAGTTTCATTGGAAATCTTATCCTCTCTTGTTAGAAATCCTATCATTGGAGAAGAAAAAGTGTGGAGAAGTTCTTTTGTATTACTCTAATGAATTTTTTTTATTATTAAGCCTATATCATTTTTCTATGATTGAAATAAAGATTTGTTTGCATTCTATTTTAATTATGTCTAGCTAATTTTAGTTTTGGGCTAATGATGAGAGCACAATATAAGTATTAATGTAAAAACTTGTACCTTAAATGAAGTTATGAACATTTTTAATATCTTATATTCTTAATTTAATACATATAATTACCATGTATGTAGTAAACATCTAGTTTGATGTATTACTTCGTTGGAGGAATATTGAAATAAATAGGAGTATTTAAATAGAATGTTGGCATGCCAAGGCATAGGATGTTAAGCCTTCTAGGTTGTATGAAGATATTAGAGTAGTAGGAAGACTATAAACCTCCTTTTTTGCCCCTACAAGCTTGACAGAGATCTTGGGATGCATATGCCTTGATCTTTTTTTTTTTTTTTGAAAATTGCAATGGCATTAATAGAAAATGAAACTAGTTACAAACTAAAGCAAAGGTTCACATTCCTTCTTCAAAATAGAAATAAGAGAAGGAGGAATGCAATCTAAAGAAAAACTATCAAAACAAAAATTGTTATCTAAAGCCAAAGTAGCGCACATATCAGCTACTCTATTACAATTTCTATGAACATGATTGAAAATTACCTTATTGAAATCAGCCAAGATAGAAGATTCTCCTCTATCCGGTTGTATCTTTGCCACTTAGCCTTATTCAAAGAATTTTGAATAAACTTGATAACATTGAGGTTATCACCTTCAAGAATGAGTCCTTCGCATTCCAGCATCCACGGTTGAATGAATTTTTTTAATTATCATCACATCATCAAGCTCAAGATTAGCTATATCCCAATGCATTCTTGTTTCACCAAAAGCAATCAGCAATCTCTCTTTATAATCTCTAAAGCAACCTCCAATACCAGCATTATACGACGTAAGGAGAGCCACATCAACATTAATCTTAATCCATCCCGGCGGTGGAGGATACCAAGCATTTTGAAACTCCCTAGGGAAATTAACATCCCAGCTAGCAATGAATGGATTAGAGATAAAGAAAGCTGTAGTCATAACATCTGCTGCAGTTACTGAAATAGAATTTGCAAATTTTCCATGAGCCACTTCATTCATGTTTTTCCAGTTATGATACACAGAGTTGCAATAAAGTCTTACTATATTAGGTGCAGAAGTAGAAAGCCTCCTCAACTCACTAAAATAATCGTCGAGGGAATAAAAAACTAGAACATAAATTCCCCAGTTCTGGATTTTCCTCAAAATATCTTGCAGATGTTTACAAGTAACAGCAATATGTAACAGATTTTGAACTTCTTTACAACCTCTAGCACACAAATCAACATTTGTAAGCTTCCTATATTTCAAGAATTCATATGTTGGAATTGCAAATTTACTCAATCTACACTAAAATAACTCAACCCGAGCTGAAAGTTTCAAATTCTTTAACCAGGTTGTAAATCCCATGTCCACTTCACTCTTGTGCCTAGTGCTGCAAGCTTCATATGCACGGGTAGTAATTGATTTGCCAGATAATTGACAAATCTCCTCCAATAGTCCTCTGGTGCTTCTCTATCAATCTGTTTCTGTAAAATAACAGTTATCAAATTCTGATTAAAGAAGCATAGTAAATCTTCTGCTTTCCAGGAACCACTTGGATCAATGAAATGATTGAGCTGAAGTCCTTCCAATCCCAAGCAGTTAGCAGTAACTGGCCATTCATTAAAACATTTATCAAGCAACCATACATCATTAAGAACATCTATTTTCCTCCCATTAGCCACTCTCCAACTTAATAAAGGTTTCAAGTATCTAACACCTTCATGTAAAATTTTCCAAGAATAGAGGTGCCATTCCTACAATTCGCTTTCCCATAAGTTGTCACCATACTTAGTAGTAATAACCAGACAGCAAAGAGTCACGATTCTGAATTAACCTCCATGACAGCCTAGCTTTAAGTGGACCTGTTCTACAGGCTGCCGAGTGAAAATTCATCCCTCCCTTAGTTTTTGGCTTACAAAGAGAATTCCAGGCTATATAATGCATACCCTTCATATCGTTCCTCTTATGCCAAATGAAATTCCTGCAACATTTGTCCACTTCCAGCAGCACCTTTCTAGGCACCAAATTATGGGTCGAGATAAAATTTGGAGAGTTAATAGAGACGTTTTTGCAAGCAAAAACTTTCCTACCAAAGAAAGACATTTGCCTCCTAAAGTGTTCAGCTTTTGCATAATTCTATCAATAATAAATTGAAAATCAGATATGACCGGTCTTCTTAGCAGTAAATTCACTCCCAAGTACTGCAGCTCTTTCACAGTTTTGAAATTCAAAATCTTCTTTACCCAAACAGTCTCAGGTCTATTCATACCTCTACTAAACAGAATTTGGGATTTTGTGTTGTTCACTCACAGTCCAGTCCAGGAACAGAAGTTCAGCACAATGTTTTTTTTAAACTTGGAGGCCAATTCTTAGAAGTTTGTGAAAAGATCAACACATCATCAGCATACAACAATGGTTAATTTTTTGAGCTCTTTGTGAGATTTGGATTCCCAAATCTTTACCTTCTTGTGCCATAGCTAAAGAGAAAAGTTGAGAACAAACAATATAAAGAATGGAGAAAGGGGGCATCCTTGACGAAACCCATTTTCAGCAACAATCCACTTGGAAGCTTTGCCATTAATGATGAATGAGAACCTAGCTTTTCTGACACATTCCAAAATCAGCAAAATCATTCTCATTGGAATGCCAAACATCTTTAGCACTTGTTCTAAAGCCTCCCAACTCATACTATTATAAGCTTGCTCCATATCAAGCTTAACCACCATCAAACCTTTTTTGTTTTCAGAAATTCTAAGCTTATGAAAATCTCATGAGCAATAAGGCAATGGTCAGACATAGAACGACCATGAAGAAAGGCAACTTGTTCTTCTATGATACATTTTGAAATACAATTTTTTAGCCTATTCAAAATCATAGTTGCCACAATTTTATAAGTAGTTTGGCACAATCTAATAGGCCTAAAGTTTGATGGAACAGTTGAAATTTTATTTTAGGGATTAAAACCACTAATGTATCCTTCCAGTCATTATGCATACTTCCAGTTTTAAAAAACTATCAATAGTATTCCAAGTGTCTTCCTCAACAATTTTCCAAAAGAATTTGAAAAATGAAGTTGCAATGCCATCAAGACCCGAGATTTGTTATTACCTTGACTGAAGATCGCCTTGATCAATTCGTCCTTGGTAAAATCAACACTGAGAAAATCAGCATCCTCACTAGAAAGCTGCAGGTTATCTGGAATAGAAGGCCAGCCAGACAACTTGCATTCTCTGGCAGCCCATTTCTTTCGGAAAAAACATAGAAAACAGCTTCAATTTGTTCAAAATCCTCCACAAAATGATCATTCTCATTCTTGATTTGCCAAATAAGGTTACCATTCTTCTTAGCCGATGCAAAATGATAAAAAAAAACCTGGAATTACTATCACCTTCTTGATGCCATCTGACTTTTGCTCTTTGATTCCACCAAGTAGATAATCTACTCAATGTAATATTTAGTTCATGCACCTTCTTCTCAACAACTTCAGTTTTTCATCCGTGAGTCCTTCACCATTCGATTCTTCTAATTGTAAATGTAAAATATCCCTTTTCAACTCATCTTTCAACAGATTCAATTCTTTGCATTTATTCTTATTCCAAAAATGAAGTGCTTTCAATGTTCTTCTTAACTTTCTTTGTAGAATTTCAGCATTTGTACCAAAATCAAAATTTCTCCAAGCCTTTAAAGCAATATTACAAGTAGTCGGATATGACTTCCAGGTATCTTCAAATCTAAAAAACTTAGATTTAAGATTTTGAGGTTCAACCATATTCAAAGAAATGGGAGCATGATCTGAAGAAATCCTTGACAGATGTCGCACCTTAGCCATAGGAATTCTTTGAAGGGAAACAAAATTCAAAAAGCATTTATCTAATCTCTCCCAAATTCTAGAGTTACCTTCTTTATTATTACACCAAGTAAACCTTGGACCCACAAAACCAATATCATGGAAGTCATTATTTGTTAAGAACATCTTCATCTCCTTTGGTCCACAAGAGAAATGAAATCTCTTACCTCCTTTCTTATCATCCTTAGAAAAGATACAATTGAAATCACCTCCAATAATAGCCGGAAGATCACCAAGCATATGATCTTCAGAGATTGCAATAGATTCCTCCGGGTTTGAATCTCCTTTCCTCCATATACAGTGGCCACATTCCATTTGTCTAAAGCATTGATGTTAAGAGTTCCCACAATTAATTGGGAAGAATGCTCAATAACTTCAACGGAAGCCAAATCTCTTTTCCACAGCACCAAAATCCAACCTGAGAGGCCAATAGTTGGTTGATGAAAATATTCCCACTCACTGCCAATAATCAAATCAACATCATGTCTTTCTACACAGGAAATCTTTGTCTCAGTTAGCCCAACAAAAAAACAATCGTTGTCTTTCACAATCTCCCTAAGATATAGGGAGGCCTCCCTCTTTCTGGCCTCCCTACAATTCCAGAAAATAACATAAGCCATTAAAACAACAGGGGAATTATCCCCCATCATTTTATTATTTTTCTTCTCACCTTTCCTCTTTCTTTGTTCAGCTTCCACCAGTCCCAAAGACCTTAATTCTTTTGATTATTTGACTTTACCAGAGCTTGTCAAAGACATCAAATGATCTTCATTTTCTTGTATTTCAACAGAGCTATATTTTTTAGGACAATTTTCATCTTCAGCTGTATCCATCGGCTTGGATTCATTATCATAATCAGTAGCAACCCTTTCAACAACTTCCCCTTCCTCAATATCTTCTGTCAATAATTGAAAAATGTTCTTGCTATTAAAATCAGTTGGGATTACTTGAGATCGAACCTTTCAGTACCAACAACCTCCTTATGATTAGCTGATTCATCTTGAAAATTAGCTGTATTAGAATTTCCCCTTTCCTGTACATCCTCTTGCATTTTTTCCATCTTATCAACAGGTTTGTACACCTATTTAAATTGAGCAGAATTACCATTATTCTTCCATGTATTTTTGAATCTCTTATTTTTAATTTAACATGAATCTAAGGCCCATACTCATCTCTGCTTTGCTGTTTTAAACCTTCATCTGCCATATCATTTTTCTGCTTCAAAGTTTCACTGGATTCATTCACAATTGTTTCTTTAACCGACAAATTGTTAGCTTATGGACATGAAACTTTACTATGTCCCACTCCTCCACAATGATAACACAGTGAAGTCAACTCCTCATACTCTACTTTCTGAAATGATCTCCCATGTAATCCTTCAATCCAAACTCCCTTAGGGAGTTTCTTTTCTAGCTTTATCCGAACACAACATCTTGCATATTCCCTCTTCCCTCATTTGAAAGAATTCTCATCCAATAACATAGGAACTCCAATCATAGAAGCAATATTAGAAATGTTCTCCTCATCCCTACAACTCAAAGGAAGTCCCGTGAATCAAATCCACACCGGAGAAGTGATACCTTTCAATGATTCCGTAGAGAAAGAGGATGTCCATCTATCCATCCAAATAATATGATTCCCAATATACCAAGGTCCTCCGCTTAGTACTTCCTCCATGGATTCATTGTTAGTGAAAGAACAAAGAATCCAATTATTTCCCAAAGTAGTAAGATGGAAGCTGCCGAATTTACTCCACTGTCTTCTAAGTTCTAGGCTACAAACCGAGAATGGGATATTCTATCCAAGCACCTTGATAACCAGGGATTTCTTTAAGATTTGAGTATTGGCCAATTCTTTTTTTGGATTCATCTTCACCGCCTTCCCATCTTCAGACATCTGAGTAGAATTCAAATTATAACTCAACTTAATGTGTTGAGTTTTTTGCCATGCCGACGTAAAGCTATTCATATGAACTGATTTAGCATTCTGATCAATAACAGAACCAGGAACAGCAATTCCTTCTTCTTTTTCAAAGGAAATCAAAAGATTTTTATTTATCCGCTCCAGAACATCAGCATCTTGTGATCCTATAAATTTATTAACCTTCAGCATCACATTTGAAGACGATGTAGAGTCGAAAACTTGATTTTCAAAAGAATCAGGTTTTTTTTTCCCTGTCCTTCACCACAGCAATTCGATCTTCAATAAATCCTTTTCCTTTTCCTTTTATTATAGGCTCTAATCGCAAAGGGGGTCTGAATCCTTCATTGATTATCAGGTTTGAAGATTTCTTTACTGAAACTTGTTCATTCGGATCAATGTGAATCTTGTTGAGATTTTGATCTGATGATTTGAGTGGACCATTACAATGGTGATCGGAAGAAAGATTATCGTCGGCAAGCGGCTTGCTGGTGGTCGGGAACCACCATTCCACCTGCTGGAACCAACAAAACCAAAAGCCCGCGAAAAAAATTGAAACCAAGAAAGACTTTCTCTCTCTAGATTTTCTCACATCTTCTCTCTCTTCTCTCTCTGGAGTTTTGCAACTTCCAAAAAAAAAAACACAAAATTTATAGACATATGCCTTGATCTACATCAATAATTAAGTGTCTCATTATAAAAATTTATTATTTTATAGGCATTAGTCCAAAATATATTTTATATATTATTATCTCATCATTTTTTACATTCTCTATAATTAGCAGAAACTCAAAATCATTCATTTTCATTTAGTAGAATAAACCTCACATTTGTAGAGATATCACTAGTTTGATTGCAATTTAGAATAACACTTTCTCATGGGATCGATCCTTTCTCAATAACTTTATTACTTGATTGACACGTATAGTTATGTACTTAGTGGGTAATCTGTATCAAAGAAAACTTAAGAATTAATTGATCTAAAGCATATTCTTTTCAATATACATATTTAGTTATTCACGATTGCACCTACTTGTCCACCCATGCATCAATTTTTTGGCACCATTAATGGGATAGTAACGTGTGTATTATAATTTTAAACTATATTGTTGAACTAGTTGTAATTTATACCTATGTGTATTTTGTATATTTATTTTATAATTTTTACAATTTTTTTTAAAAGAAAAAATTATTATTTTTTAGTTTTGTTCTTTACTTTATAGTGCATTATTGTTGCATGTATTGTAGATCTAGTAAGTGTCCATATTTTTTATTCAAAAATAGAAAGGACCATTATAGAAATTTGAAAATTAAAAATATTTTAACTTTAGAGATGTTTGACCCATTATAAGATAAGGATTATCCTAGACCTCTTAGGTAGTCCATTAGAGTATCAATAGACCTATTATATAGGCTAATAACTTTGAACTGAAACCCGCCATAATTCAAATAGTTCAAAATTTTTAGTTTGGGGAACTCCTGTTGAGGATCACAACCTCTACTCAGCTAGCTTCTAAAAAATTTGTGTAACATTCAATTTTAATGGTGTTAGTGATGATGCTATTAGGCTTCATTTATTTCCATCTTTTTTAAGGGATAAAGCTAAGATGTGGTTAAATTCTTTGCCCCCATACTATATAATCTCTTGGAAAGAGTTGTCACAAAAAATCCTAGTTAAGTATTCCCCACTTTTCAAAACTATTAAGCTTATAAATGATATCTCATCTTTTGCCTAGTTTGAAAGAAAGTCAATTTATTAAAGTTGGGAGAGATTTAATAAAATACTTAGGAAATGTGCTCACCATGCTTTATCTAATTGATTGGTTATTCAAACTTTTTACAATAGATTGGAAGGATCCCTTAGATCGATTATCATTTCAATAGCTAGAGGATCTTTAATGTCTAATCTATTTGATGAAGCTTACGAATTAATGTAGAAAATGACTCCAAATAAATTTAGGGTGAAACTTATAAGAGTAGTAGATGTTTATGAATTAGGGGCTTTTTTCAATTTTGACTTCATAGGTAGTTCCTATTTCTAGATTGTTAGATACTATTAGTGTTAGTTTAGGATTAGGATCACATATATAATTGGTATAGAACGATTTGAATTTTATTATAAAAAATAATGTTCAAGGGATTAAGAATGTGAATATCATTGGACTGTTCGAAAAAGATCTATTCTGATATTTTAATTTTTTGAATCATCTCATTGGTTTGATGAATCATAAATGGAGTGATCTTGAGCTCATCAAATTTTTCACATCGAAATGTCCTTTTAAACTACATGTAAAATTAAAAGAACATTTGACTTTTGAAATAATCTCAAAAAGTTTTAAACTATAATTTAAAGTATATGATTTAAGTACATATAGCTCAAATCCAGATGCTTTTGATATTGTTCATTTCATCTAAGAAAATTATATTATTTCCATCTTAAATTTACTAAAAAAAAAAATTTATATATCTGAAATGAATTCTAAATGTTTCATTCAGGTACTTAGCCATCTTAAAATTGAATAAAAATCCTTATTTCATAAGACGAAATACAAATGAAGTTTCAACTAATTTAGGACTTGTTTGTTATTTCTCTTTGGAAGCAATACATTCTCGTTTATAAAATTTAACATGTTTTCCAAATGAGTTGTTTACTTGGCAAAAGCTTCGTACTTTATTCAACTAAAAGATGATTTATAATCCGAAATTTTATACCATATTTAATTAAAAAGATTCCAAATTATTCAGTGCGGACTCCGGACGTAGCTCTACATCTAAACTCTTATAATTTCTTTCCACGTATGGCCTGATGACCCAGTATTTCTATTTAGCATGTTTTTTTCTGACTTACCACGCGACCCGAAGACCCAACCCAGACTAGACACGAAAAGTTACTTTTTACCGAGTCATTTCAATTTTTCAAAATCGACCGCGGTGTTTCAGTAAAAATGTTGCAAGCACTCTTCATCTTCACCCGAAGCTCCTTCTGTTTGCTCCAGATTTTTGTTGCAGAAAAAGATGGCTAAGGTCAATTTTTTGTTACTAGGATAAAAAGTTCTTTTTTCACGAGATATGTTTGTTCTATTCATTCTGCAAATGTAACGTTAAGGTTTAGGTATAGGTTTTTTCTATACTCTGTAGCAGTGGGTACCGGTATGTACTGTGCACCGGTGTGTACCGGTGGGTAACGCTGTACACTAATGTGTACCTGTGGGTACCACTGGGTACCCTATATGGGTACCTCTGGGTACCGCTGGGAACTGCATCTGGGTACTATTTGTGTACCCTATGTACTTCTAGGTACCGCAGTTGGGTATCACTGGGTACCCCATCTGAGTATCACTATGTATCAATGATATATACACATATCTACTGATTCTATATAGCTTTTGGTGAAAGTTAGATTTTCGGTCTTATCCACTACACCTATTTTTATAGGGATATGTTCCAAAGAAAAGTTTCCGTTGCAGAACTTTGACATTTAGATAAATATGCGATCACTTGGTTGAAACATTTGGACAAGATTTTATGGATAGACTGAGGCAAGTTCAGCTATATCAGTTTCTGTTGATTCCCCATTTTGTTCAGATTATACAAGTTGTTGTCATTCGGGATATCAAGATGCAGTGCTTCATCATCATGGAGAAGAGGTTAGTATTTATTGTTGATGAAGTTTCTTTTATTGTAGGTCTGTTGAACAGAGGAAATCATTTTGACTTCATGGGAAGTGCCCGAATCACCGAAAAATTTGTAAATGACATAAAGGAGGTGCTTAATCTCAATGACTCAACACCAATTCCCGATCTTGTGAAGAAATTCATCTTTTACTTATTTTCTAACTTTTCCTTTCCTCTGAGTAGCAATCGAATACTAGCCACTTATTGCCCCGCTTCATTCAGAATGTACTTATCTGTGAAGCATTTTGATATGTTTGTGAACATAGCCTAACTGAGTGGTTCCCTGGGTGTACATGTTCAGTTGATGGAGTAGCTTGGTACTCAGTTTTTTTTCTCTTACATTTTCTGTTCTCCCAATGAATCTTTAACCTAGCATTAGAGATGCCTTTAGGCCTGCACTTGAGTGGGTCTTTCATTTTTTTTAACCCACCTTCTATGTTTGCAATAAATCTGTGGTTCTTTTACTTGCCATCCAGCATCAAGTCGTCATTTTTAGCCATATTAGTCATTGCATCCAACATCTAATGTTCTTCTTCCTTATCTTGTGCCCGTGTGCTAATTTAATATACAAATTTGCTTAAATGATTTATAAATATCATACCTCCTAATCTCTCGTGAGATGGGATCACTTTGTTTCCCATACATTTGAACATCCGGCCTACAAAAATATCTTTTCTAGCTCTAGCTGATCAACTTAATAGTAGGTATTTCGAAGGAATATTAACTATATCTAATTACATAATTACTCTCATGCAGTGAAAACATAATAAACCAATCATGCCGAACTTCTCACAACTGCATTAAATGGTACCCTCATTTGCATCAAAACGAACAGCCCAATGGTACGAGTGATCAATCTTCTCGATGCATTTCACAAAGAATGTAGATGAGTCACTTGAGGCATGATTTATGCACATTCCACCCACACCCTCCAAGAACTCCTCAAAAAATGAATATAACTTTTGTGAATAAAATCGATCATCATGTTATAGTATTGGATTACTATTATTATAGGCACAATTTAGGACTAGATGCATCTGAAACCTTTATCATGATTATTCCATTGTCAAGTCATCATCATCTTCTCAAAGCATAGAAAATAATCAGTTATAGAACTTGTTGGCTTAGAAATGCCATTACACACATTGTTAGTGAATTCGCTAAGTTGTGTAGAAAGAATACCAAGGTTAAAACAGCTCTTATTGAATGATGTAGACCATTTGTTCCTTATTTGGTAAAGCTTCTTCAATCATACATGGTTGTGGAGGTCCCTTAGTTGATCATTTTAGCCAAGGTTTTCTCGAACTCCTCCTCAGAATCGCACTTGCTTAAACATATATAAAAAATGTCTCTAACATTGTTGTTGCTATTGAAGCACCACACCTTGAATGATGCCTTCTTGCTGATGTGCCATTGGCACAGCCTATGGCGTGTCTGAGGTATAATGCAATTTATATTGCCTTAGCAATTGCCTGATCCTGATCAGTAAATATTATAATGAGATGTTTATCGTCCATTATCCATAAAAAATATTCTAAATAACAATTTAAATGATTCAATTATTTCGTCCGATAGTAATGTCAAACCTAAAAAAATATTCTGACAATGATTATTAACTCCAACAAATGGTGCACATGTCAGATTATATTTGTTTTCCATTACCATAAACCCTAGATATTTCCACTTTTTTTTTTAATTGTCATGTTTGGCTCGGATCGGGTCTTCGGGCCTCGTAGGACGTTGAAAAAAAGGTGCTAAATTTTAATTTATTATCGATTCGCATAGTGGGGTTTTCGGGCCACACGTGACAAAAAATTATTGGAGTCCGGACACATAACTATGTCCGGAGGCCGCACCGAATAAATTTTCCTCTTGAAAAGGCTTTATTTTAACATTTTGTAACTTAAGAGAGAGAGAGAGAGAGAGAGAGAGAGAGAGAGAGAGAGAGAGAGAGAGAGAGAGAGAGAGAGAGAGAGAGAACCTGTCATATCAAAGAATTTAAAATTTTTTAAGGAGATAATTATAATCTCATTTCATCTTTTATAGAGAAATAATATAGTATAGTGTAAACATGCTCTTATTCAACTCCTTGATTTCAGGTCTCAAAATAGGCAAATATTTAACAAATTATTAAAATTCATCTAGTACGGATTAGGTTTCGTATAGTATGAACTATTTAAATTTTAAATTTATATATTTTGTGAAATACAGAAACTTGTCTTTTAAATTTCAAATAGCCAATTTTATAGTATGACTATTTTTTTTTTAAATTTATGTTAATTAATATCATTTAATTATTAGAAAAATTTATAGTTGCTTCTTGCAATACAATAAATATCACACAAAACGATTTGTTATGAAACTAAATACTTTAATTTCTTTTACATTTTATATCCATAATGTTTTAACATTCTAGTGTATATGTATTTGATCTTAAAGTGTTTTGAGAAAGAGAGATCCATTTAAAATTAAAAAGAATTCTATCCAATCCCTACCACAATCTATAATTGGAACCAGTAAAACCAATATCCACAATACCACAGTATAAAATCATGTTATTAAAGTCATCAATAATAGAAAAATTAGGAAGAGAACCACTAATCCTTTTAGATGCATTGTCAATAATATTAAAGTTCCCACCAACAAATCAAGGTCTCTTAAAAGAAAAGGCAAAGTCATTTAGACAACAGGAAAATGGTCGAATACCGGCGGCTATTTCCGATGGTTAAGATAAGTTTTCACGCGGTTTGAAAATTTTCTGGCAGTTTTTCGGCGTTTTTAAAACCGCCGGAATAAACCGCATAGGAAAGGAATTCTAACGGCCATTTTCCGGCGGCTAAACTTACCGATGATTTTTCGGCGGTTCAAACATACTGTAATTTTTGGCGGTCAAATCACCGGCGGCGGACCGGCAGCAGAAAACGCCGGTAATACTCGTCGCCTAAATAAAACTTGCGGTATATCCAACGATCAGTTTACTACCGGAATTTTTGACTGTGTATTATTAAAAATAGCCTGATAAACTGCAAGTCAAAACCGATGGTCTAACCACCGGTAAACAACGAATTTCTTGTAGTGTTAATTGATGTCATAAAAGGAACCTACGATCTTTAGTGTATTTAGCATAACAAATAGATCACATACCAAAATATTTTTAATAAAAAAAAAAAATTGCAGTGAATGACTTAGTCAAAATCAACAATAATAGAAAGTTTAATATATATCATCCTTTGAAAATAACTAATTTATTTTTTCATTAGGATTAGCATAAGAAAATTGAAACCCCAATTATGTTGACAAAGAAAAAAATTAGACGAATTAACCAATGGTTAAATAATAGCCAAAATAGAAATTTTATGAATTTTATAAAGCTTGAGAATACGAGACCTAGAGGTAAGGTTTCCCACACCCCTAGCATTCCAAATGAGACATAATAATAAAAAATAGATTTGTTAGCGGCTCTAGATCGATCTAGTTTGTTAGAGAGTTTGATTAGAAAATGTCCAGGGTCTAAAAGAGTAACAAAAAAAGTCTCCAGATGGCTCAAGAGAAGAAAATTTTGCGAATGGTGACCAAAACAAGGTGTCAGAGAGGAAACTTTCAAACAAGAGCAAATTCAAAAGGTGCTACGAGCGCTTGAATTTTTTCTTCATAAATTTAAAGAGAAGGCAAACCAGTTTAGGTTGTGTGCTTAAGATTCGAAAAAGCAGACAAAGCTTGTGAAACAGCCAAGGCACCTTTAAAGGACTTTGACTTGTTCTTAGAGGCTAAGAAGCTAAGATCAATCATCTTGAGAGGATTATAAGACATGGGTCCGAGGGGCTCATAAACACCCAAATAATAATACGAGCAACCAAAGAAAGAAATAAATAGAAATCGAGCCCGATGCCCAAAACCCGAAAAAACTAAGAAAAAAGGGAAGAAGAGTGCTCCCCTCGGCAAGCGGCAGACAATCGATTAGAGGCTCAGGGAAAAGAAAACCCTAACAGAACTTTTTCCTTCGCACAAGGGTTGAGTATGTATGTAAAAAAAAAAAAACATAAAAAGGGTTGAGTATGTATGTTTTTCCTTTTTTTTATGTTTTATATGCAGCAATTTTTTTTTTTTTTTTGTGACGATCACTTGATATATATGGAGATGAATTGTTTTCTTCCGAATGGAAAAAAAAAATAATTATTTACTACTCTAAAATTAAAATAATTAATAATAAAAAAAACACTAGAGAGAATTTTCTATCATAATTAATGTTTATATTTTATTTTTTCATTAGTCTCCTTCATTAATAAATCTAATAAATGATATTAATTAAATCATATGATCGGGTGCCTCACCTCTAAACATAAAGGAAGGACGTCTGAGTATAGTAATTGCTAACTTATAACCGTTGTGATTAAATTTGCTTAATTAAAAAGAAAATATAAGAATAAAATCCTCTATGACAAAATTTATCTATTTATTTATTTATCAGAAAAGTTATTTAATTACGAAAATACAAATTTAATTTATTTAAAATTTCATCTCAATAAAATATTTTTAGTTAATATAGTTGTCGCCCTTTTTTATTTTTATTTTTATTTTTCTTCAAACTTCATTTTATATTCATGCATTATGGAGAAATTATTTTGTGCCGATACTGAAATCAGAAAACGTCATGTCATTCGGTACATAACAGTACACAACCGCGATATACAACAAAAAAGTAACATGACACATTCTGATTCACCTTCGGACAACAACTCTATCCTCACAGAGTAATTTTATACACGTATCATTCAGACAACTTTTAATATTATAAGGAAAAGTAAACAAAAATTTAAATAAATGAAACTTATATAGATCGATAATAAATTTTATAGGAACTTGTAGTAGAATTTCCTCCAAGGGAAGGGTGACATCTGGATAAGATAGCCTTGTCGGAAAAAAAAAATTATGAGAAAATTAGAGATGGAAGAAACCTTTGGCTTTTTGTACGCTTAATTGCCATTTTTCAAGTGCAAGAGATCTGCATTAGACATTTTTCCACTGCAAGAAAGAGACGACAGTAGAGACAAGAGTAAGAAAGATAGCAAACGCAGCAGCAAAAACGGAGATCGATGTCCATGGATTCCTGAAGTAGGTATGTTGGAGATACGCGCAACATTTATTCCACCTTCTTTGACAGTACTTCTCCACTTCCCACTGCACAACGCCCAAATTACCTCCCTGGTCCACTATTACCTCCTCACTCATCCTATTAAACAGATCTGCAAAGTCCTCGTCACTGCCCAGCCCATTCTTAACCATTCCATGTCGATGCAAAAGCTGCACATCCTCCGCCGAGTCCACCAGCGCACCCATGAACGCAACATAGGAAGAAATATCGCTTCCCGACTCGGCGTGGATGTGTTCGAGAGCCACCATGTTGAGGAACACGTATTCTGTACTGTCATCCACTGTTACTTCCGGGAGGGTGAGGATGCCGTGCTTTGAGTCGAAGCTGATGGTGGTGAGGGCGGAGGAGCGGCTCCGTTTGAATTTAATGCCGGCCTCACGCTGTCTTGCGGCGGAGCGCATCACAGCGAAGTTTGTTAGGTAAGCAGGGTGCTTTCGGATCGACAACTGGTGAGTCTTGGTGGAAATGAACAATTGGCTCCGGCGATAGATGTCCAAGGCATGGAAACCATGAATGCATTTTGTGAATTCTGTAAGGTCGTCTTTGTTATAGTAGATGCGCGGCACAAAGAACCTGAGGACTAGTTCCGTAATAGTACGTTCCGCATCCTGCTTTTATAAAAGTATGTTTAACATAAATTTCATTAGACATAAATCTCATTATATATTTATATTAACAATTTCAAAATAAAAATATTGATCATTTGAACTATATCTTTCAAAGTATTTGTAGTCATATTGAATGTCTTGATAAGATTAACCAATCAAAAACAAAAGTGATATGATGTAACTATAAATGAGCCAAAATAAAGCACTTGAGTTATAATTGAAAACTGTGTCACTAATCTTAAGCCCAAAAGATCTTTAAATTTTGCATGTGTATGGTTAAGTCAATGATGTTCAATGGTCAAATATAACAATCCCAAAATTATTTAATTAAGATATTATTAAAGCACTTAAATGTTGAAAAAATGATTTATGTACAATGGAACTAATACAGTCGTATGATTCAGTATTCTATATTTTAGCTATATTGATGTAGCATTGTACTATTAAAAATCTATGACTAGGCCCACATTTTATTCCTAAAGTGAAAGCATAAATCATTTTCTTGTGATTCAATAGAGCTCAAAGGAAAAAAAAATAATAATTACAAAGCTCTTTCAAAGCAACAACCAATGGACTATTGCCACGTACCCCTTCTTTTTTATTAGTGTCGTTGGACAATCAATATCAAATTTAAGACTATTTCCATTCGACCACAATATCTTTGCTATGATCTCCTGAACATCAACATCTAACTATGGTTATTTAACTAACATTTACTTTCTATAGTCCTTCAAGACTGTGATTCCTCCACATCTTTGCCTAATTATGATCTTAAAACATGCAACCACCATTGCCACACTTTGGTCACCAGATGATCATCACCCGACTAATGGTCCTCCAACCATTGTGAATGGACTACAATCCTTTAACCATCATCCCTCAATCACGGCCCTTCAACCATTGTTGCCTAATTATAATCTTCTAAAAATTGTTTCCAAACTACAGTCTTCCAGCCTTTGGTCTTCATCTCTTGACTAGTCTTTTAACCATATTCACATTACTATGACCCCCCCACTCGAATCACATAGCTTTAGTCCTACAACCACTAACATCAAAATGTAATCCTCCAACCACTATACCCTAACTATTGTCCTTGCAATGTCATCACTTCACTATAATCCATTGAACTTTATCACTTGGCTACTTTAATACCCAATTACTTAATCTCCTTCCATTGAAAATATTGTCAATAACTCCATCACCCATAACAATTATATATATCATCAACATCAACTCTAACTTCTAATGCCAACAAAGGATTTTTTTTATAAGACTTTTTTTCTGGTCTTCCTTCCTCCAAGGAGGATATTTAAACAAACAACACGTAATATCTTAAAGATAACTCCCATGTTATAGATTCTCTTGTAGCTTCACCATAAAATACATTCTAAATGTTATATTTCACTCTCGTGTCTAAATTTTCCCTAAGGATAGGGGGAAAAGTTTAATTTGTAATCAATAAAAATATTAGAGAAATTATTTTAGCTCAGCTATGCCCCATGTCCCTTTTCTATATATTATACATGAAAACTTAGGTTTCTCTTACAATCCAATTTTATCTATTTGTGTGTTCAATATTGATATAATGCTAAAATCTTAATCTATCTTTATTTTCTGCCAAGAATGTTCTACAATGCAACAATTTTGCACAATCTGCAATAATTGACTATAATTTAAGTGAAACTCTTAATATAATATTGAAAGGTCATTAACATCAACATCTTGAGTTTTGTTGTAAGGGGAAAATCACAATGCCTTCTACTATTTTACTAATTAGGAAAGAGGAAAGTAAATATTGGTAGGGAAACTTTCATTAACCATCAAATGGACTACATGTTATTCATTATTTTGGTCAAAAAAATATTCCCTTTTGTCAACCATTATTACATTGATTTCAGGGAAAGTATATTAGGTTGTGGGCAACATTAGCCACAACCTCAAAGGGATGTTCACATTATTAACGCAGGCATAGTTATAGTTAATAAAGTTCTTCAAACATCATCGATGGATTTCTCTTGACGTCTTTTAGATAAGTTAACTTTATTGAGTAATAGTATAACAAATAACCTAATTGGTTCAAATATTCTTGAAGGGCTTCTCTCTATTACAATCCAGGAGCCCGGTTTTGTGTTTTGATGGTAAAAAATATTATTGGATTGTATTTAGCTTCTCTTATGTTTTATTATTGCATATATTTTTTGTGTGTGCTCAAATTTTAGGTTTAGCATACACCAAGCATTATCAGAGAATCAAGGCTCAAGATTTAGTAGTTTAGGTTTGATCTATGCAAGAGTCTGTAATTTTCATTTATTTATTTTTAGTTCTTGAGTGAAATGTTTGTAAAGGTGTATGTTGGCTTAGCAACCGTGCACACACATACTAATGAGTAAAATTATAAAAAAAATAAATTAATCATATTATATAACCACATAATCATACAGGATGATCAGTAGATACTTTAAGAACACCCATCGTCCATTAAATTAGGGAAAAAATTGAATTTTAATTTTATTCTCTTCGTACTATTTGAACCTAATCATATTATAAGATTTTTAAAATATTACCTAATTTAATGTAGTAATTAATCAATGGAATCTACTTAATTTTAATTTTTGTTATCGTATTGTATGAACTAAATTGTATTATAGGATCGATACAGATGATATTTGGTCATCCCAAGATTCATCATAGATGAATTGCATTTCAATTGAACAAATCGTAAGGTACTACTGTTCATTCGTATAACATGATATCAAATGATCGTATTGTACCAACTAGCAATTATACAATGCTAATAAGAAGAATTGAATTGATCATACTATATTACATACAATACAAACAGTGCATACTTGAACTAATTAGATTGTACTAATTGGTGATCATGTAGTACCAATAAGTTAAATTCTACGTATTATACTATAGGATCTTGTGATCATTGCGTACGAACAATAATAACTGAATTAATTTTTTAGTATTTTTTGAAGATCTCTATTTAAGTTTTTTTGTTAGACTTTGTAAGAGTCTTTTTGACAGTCTTTGGGATAATTCTTTAGAGAGAAAGCTTGAAAAGAGAGCTTAAAGCTTGGAAAAGAAATAGTGAAGTTTGTGATAGAAGGAGAAGATCCTTATGAGATACAAAGGAGTGTGAGAGGGAGTTTCACATGTTTGCTCGGACAAACTTGTACTTGAGTTCCTCCATGCATCAAGATTTGTCTTGAGAAAAGTTTGGGAAAGAAGACCCCTTTGGTGTCAAAGGGCCCGGCTACTCCGCTGCACTAGGGAAGGTAAAAGTGATTTGAGATTCTATGTTTTCACCAAGATAGTAAAAAAGGATTCTAGGTTTATTTCCTTTACCATATGGAAGAAAAAGCTTCTAGGTACTCTGTCTTCACCAGGAGAGTAAAAAATCTTCAAGGTTCTTTGCCTCACCAAAAGGGTGAAAAAGATTCCGGTACTCTATCTGGCTAAGTTGGTCGAAGAGGTTGATGTAAGGGCTTCTCCATCTTGTTTTGTGGGCTATATGAAAGACACTAAGAGTTTAGATCAATACTCGGAGAGGAGGACACTTGGGAGTGGACGCAGGTCATTGTTTGAACAAACTATTATAAAATCTGGTGTTTGTTCTTTGTTTATGCACTTTTATTTTCTGTAATTTTCTCGCCTACAAATTTATGTTGTGAATGTTTTGATTAGTTTGGATTCATTTGGTAGAAACATAAATTTTTTGTAACTTCATCTTTTGAGATTTTTACAAAATCAAAATACAAAAATAGTATTTGACTTGCTTCTGCATTGTGAGATTTCATTTTTAATTTTAAGTTTTAAAATTGGAAATTGTGTTTTCATAAAAGAATTTTTCGCAAAGAAAATTTTTAAGAAAAATATTAATTTACCCCCCTCATGGTGTTCCTTGGGCGGTTCAACGAGGTTTAACCAACTCACTTGAACTTTCACTCTAAATATCTTTCACGATTGGTTTGGGTTTGTGGTGGCACCTCATACCAATAAATTAAGGAAGATAAACTTTTTAAAATGAATTCTTTTTTACCTTTCTTTGGATTGATAAGGAACTTGGCTAAAATATACCAATAAAAAGTATAATTAATATGTCAAAATATTAATCAAACTCAAAGAATCAGGCATCCAAAAAGTCTTAGTCCCAAATATTTTATCATTAATACATAAAACATTATAATTTCTTTTATTTCATGCTCGAAATTGCATATATCTTCCAAAATGTGTATTAATATATAAAGTAATATACATTTCTATAATTAATAAATTTTATTTCAAAGCCATTTACAAAATTACTAAGCATACTTGATGTCCACACACTATCCATTATTGATGGTTTCTTAAATCATACTATAGCTTTCAATCTCTAGAATCATCTTCTAATGAGTGATATCTTCTAAGTTATTATAGTTTCCAACGAAGTAACATTTACATAGGCTACAACATCTCTCAAATTATTCTAACAACATATAAGCCAACTCCTTTTGCAATGGAAGACTAAGGCTACTCATAGGGATAATAGGCATTAATAACACTCCAAACTTGATAAGCCTAATAAGAACATTCATCATCAATATTAAGGTAAATTCGCAATTTCACCATCAAGATTGTAGGCTTTTACCTGCCATTTTCTATAACATCAATGCACATGGCATCCCATTAAGCCAATATATACCAATGAAACCAACTCTTACTCCCAATGTTAGAACTAAGATTTATATTGGATTTCTTTCTCTTTGGCATCCCTTCCAAAAAAGAGTAATAGTAGTAAAAGGTAACAAATGATTTCATTAAGATATCTCCACCGCCACTCCCTGCGTGGCTCCTTCAACTTCTACCACAGAATATGACATGTTCATTGTATTTCTACTATATTATATGAACTTCTTTGCCCATTCAGGGAAATACATAATTTGTAATCTATGACAAATAGTAATTGAATCATTTCAACAATACTTGGCCCTATGTTTTTCATTTATCAAGATTTCGATATAAAACATATCTATCTTTGACAACCCTCTTTTATTCGTCTATCTTGGATCATTATACAATGATAAGTAATGAAAATTCTTTGTCTCTACCAATGTAAATGTTTTAGCATGCGTCATTGTTATATATTTTTAGGAAACAATTTAATTTTTATTATTTTTGCAAAAAAAAATTACAATTTATTTTGATTTTATTATAATAGATGTATCATTTATAATTTTTTTTTAAATCATTTTTGTTCATAAGAGGATCAATTGTTTAAACTATTTTTTCATATTTAATATTAACAAAACATACAAGAAGAATACATGAGTTCATATATATGATAGTTAATACCTCTTCATCGACATCCATCTCAATTGAAACAAGCTTCTTGAATACCAAAATTGGTAGTTGGTTCTCAAGCATCAACATATCCCTCCTCATATAAGGAACTTTATGCTTCATCGCATGTGAACCAAAGAAAGGATCACTGGGGGCATAATGTTTACAATGTGTCTCATCAAGCCTCAATACTTCCAGCATGAAACAACCATCAGTTATCATAAGTTTTATGAAATCATTTTGATTCTTCCATTCTTCCTGCAGGTCAACATACGAGCATTGCAACTCCTTCACTACCTCCATCATTACATTCACATAGAAACTTAAGGACTTGACTCCCCGTTTTAGGAAGTTGTGGAGAGCCCTTTCCTTATGAAACTCTAATGGTTGCAGATCACTTTTGTGATGATGGTAGGGACCTAATGCGACCACCTTGGGCGTGAACACACCTGGCTTTATCATCTTCACAAATTCGGGCAATCTGAATATAGATGGTTTCTTCCACTGAATCTCTTCGTCGCAAATATTAGATGCATTGTTGCAAGTTAGTTTTTTCTCTAGATCAATCACCCAGCTTCTCTCCCCCTCTATGCTCACATAAGAGAAATTCTTGATCAAGGCCATGGTAATGAGCAAGCCACAAATAGCAACAAAGCAAGAATGCTGGTTATATAAGATTAGTTGGAATTTTGGAAGTGTTGATTTGTTACTCTTATTGAAACTCAATATGCAATTATATCAGAAGAAATATGCCTTGTACATGAGAACAAACTTCATAGCTACTATGCTACCTTTCTTTCTCCCACAAGATAACTAAGGTATAAGATGCCATGTTTGTAAATAATAAGTGGAATCAGACCCAAATATATACATATATATCTTTAAATTTAGCTTCAAATGTTATAGATTGTGTGACAACAGTATCGTTTTTAATATGAAACTATACGAAAAATTGATGCAGCAAATATATAAATTGTAATCCTACGTATGAGCGGACCGATACTATGCAGTATTATAGAAAAATTGTGCATTCCAAAATAAAGTCAAAAAGGGCATTGAAGTGCTTTCGTTGTACCAACCTATTTTCGTGGATCGTAATCTGCAATGTGCACTGGCAAACTTCCTATAAAAAATTATTTCATTCCATAAAATGTTTGGAAAAAAATGATTTCAAAGTTTGACGAATGGTTCAATAGCAAAACTCAGACAATTATGTGATGAACAAACAACAAAATGAAGAATCATTATTTCTAAAATTACAATATTGATTTTGGTAATTAGAAATATATTCTCTAAGACATCAGGTTCAATAAAATTGAATGAAGGTTGGATTTTGGAGACTTTAGGATGCAAATGAAGCATCTTTGTTGATTTCGGTAATCAGAGTCCTTTGAGCACAATACTTTTAGATGGGGAAATAGCTCGTAACCGGCAGGCAACCGCAGCTTACACAGAATAACCTTTTTAAAAAATTATTTATTTATTTATGTATTATTCTCCTAATGATATTGTTTTGGTCCGATTATTATGGCATATTGTTTAAATGAAGGAAGTTATTGATTAACTTATTTGAATAATCAAATATAATTTGCTTACATATATATTTTAATTTTGATGCCCCTCGTAATTTAGATAAACACCAAATTTGAATAAAACATAGAAGTATAACTTTGAATCAAACATATAACTTTTTTTTTATTATTTATTTTACTCCTCGTCAAATAATCCTAAAATTTATAAATACATTAGTTTAATTTATATGCATTTATTATAAATCCAAAGGGAAATTCATTCCTTTATATAATCCTAATAAATTCTATTTAATCAAAAAAATATTTTTTGTTTTTATAAAATGAATTTTTTTTGTTAATTTTTCATAATTTATTTTACTTAATGTACTTTAAATTATTAATACTAAATCATTATATGTATTTTAATATTATTTAAATTTCTATATAAATATTAATTTATAATATCATTATGATATTGTGTAAATTTCTGAGATATTAATAACTTTAAAATTTGAAGCCTTCTCTATCTGCACAATTAGCTTCACCCAAAATGATATGTTATATTTTTACTAATGTGTTTGCCTTATTAGAAATTTAAGTACCGCCTATACTTTTATAAATTTTGCATGTCCCTTCATCGTGTAGATTTGATTAATTTTTCATGTATTATTAATTTCAATGTATTATTACTTGAATTTTGTATCTTCTAATTCAAAATTAGAACTGCATAATAGAGATATATAAATTTTTTTGTTGTGTATAAAAACATTAAATAGATTTTTCTAATGTTACAAAAGTAGATATTTCTAAATTTCAACATGCACCAAAATAATATCAAAGTTGAGTTTTAAAAATTATAACCTGCATCATCACTTCAAGATTTAGATGAACTTCGACGTATTGTGGTTTTTACATAGTAAGTTGAATAACACCAATAAAAATAATTCCCTATTTTTAATCCCTACTTTTGCATGTTGCGGCTAAAAGCCTCATATTATGCTGAATAATTTTCAGAAAAAAATCAAAATAACTGAAAAGATTGCTGAAATAATTTAAGTTCTAAATTACTTGAGGCATAACTGCTGCAAAGTGACAAAGACCTCATAATCTGTTTTCGTACTCGCTTTGGTTCGAACGATTTCTCTAAAAATCCATAGAGATTAAGACTTCGTTAGGGATAAGTTTTTTACTGCATCTTAATGTAGATTCTTAGTATAAAATTTTTTAACATTTGTACTAAAAAGTTATTTTAAAAAGCAGTAAGAAAACCATCCCAAACGAAACCTAAGTGAACCGAAAAAGGAGAACTAAGAGTTAGAGGAGTACTAGTGAATGGTTCAAAACTCTTCTTACCAAAATATGCTAACAGCACATACAAATCCCCTAATCAAACTTTAGTTGAAGTACACAACTCTCCTTGGCCTTTTGGTTGAGAGCTTAGGCTTCTAACTAAGAGGTCCAGGGTTCGAATCTATTTGTATGCGTTGTGTGTGTGAGTTTGCCTTAAATGGCCTAAATGTCCCACAAAAAAAAAAACTTTAGTTGAAGTTACCTGAAATCACGTCTAGTTTTAATAGTTTTATTCTAGAACAATCACAGGAAAACATTCATATGCTCACAAAAAAAAAGGCAAAGCTCTCAAATAAACATAGAATAGAATGTATAAGATATGAGTCTGCTGAATTTACCGCAAAGCTTTTGTTGATTCTAATCACTTCATATATCTAATCAATCAGCAACAATTATACAAAAAATAAATTAAAAGAATAATTTTTTTATTTGTCGAGCAGAACCAATAATCCATCATTTTCATAAGAAAAACTGTACCGAATTACATTGCCCACTCAAAAGAGCGCTAAACAATTGAATAGACAAATGCCAAACATTCAACCAACCGCCTTTTTCTCTCACAATAAGTTAAAAATGTCATTTAAACAAAATCGGATCTCATAATGATAGCAATTTCAAACTCAAAACCCACAAAACCCAACATAATCTACTACTTCCAAACACAAATGATTCAAAGAAGTCCACTAAATAGAAATATAGCTATATCGATGGTGGGGGTTAAAATCATCCATATGGTTGGAGATATAGCTGATGAGCAAACTACTCTTCCCCACTCAAGAATACCAGATGATCAGGATCTTGAAAAAGTAATCATGGCCACTCCCGAAGCCCGTTGACGAACCCATCCGGCATCAATTTCTGATCTTAGGGCACAAAATCTCCTCTTTCTCTATCTCTGCTCCTTCACATTTTCACCCGCACTCTGGGGGTTGGTAAGCTGCGAGAAGAAAGGAATAATTTGAGGAGATACAGCGGTACTGATGATTCAACAACATATAGGAAGACTGTGTATTAAAAAAACCTTAATAATAAATGAGGACAAAATTAATGATTTAGGGACTAAAAATGTTTGGCATTCGTCTATTCAATTATTGTCGAACACACCCAAAAATTCCAATCCCTTATCCCTAAACTCTGGATGACTTAAACCACAACAAAAATAACATTAAATCGATCACCTCCTCAAACGTGAACAGGAAACAAGCATAAATGAAGCTAACTGAGAGCAGATTGAGGATTCCTACCTCTCTATTATAGCCTCTTAGCTTGGCGAAGGGAGGAAGACAAAGAGGGAAGTAGAAGATCGAGGAAGAAGGTAAGGTAGAGGTGAACCACTAAAGCTGAACAAGCGAAGCCCAAGCTTCTTTAGCGACTCATTCACAACTCTTCATGCGAAGCCAGAGCTTCCATCATGATTTTCGATCCGACATGAGAAGAGCGCGAATAAGCTCTTTTTATCGTTTCTTTGCGATGGATGGGAGTGGGAGGGGAATCGGAAGAGGAAAGAAATGCTCGGAGGTTTTGTGAAGGGTTTGTTTTTTTTTTTTCTCATTATTTTATTTCAAGAGCGGTTCGACTATTTTTCTGAAACGCTCGGCTCGACTGCAGAAAGTGAAACCGAAGGGTGTTGTGTTTACACTTTTTAGTTTTGAAACGGCTCAGCTATTTAATGGATTGAAACAACTATTTAATGCAATGGAATTCGAAGCATTTAAAATATTAAATTAATGTTTTATAGGAAGTGATAAATGATAGAATTTAAAGAGTCATATATCTAAACGTTGTAGATTAATTTAAAATTTATAGATAAACAATCCAGATTTGATATGGGTGGATTCCCAAGCCACACTTATATAATAGTATAGATTTACGTGCTTCTTTATTTTAGAGTTGATTACACTGTAGTTGTTTGTCCAGTTGTCATTAGATAAGGCCTACACTAAGAGAGTTGTCAAGTTTGATGTGATGACCTTCTGGGTGGTCATTTAGTAGGTGACACTATCTATCATGCTCATGGAGATGATGATGTGCAGGTAAGCTTCATGATGGGGAATACTAAACTGGATTTGATGTTTTCGCTTCGGTGGATTTCTAGAGTTATTATAGAGACTTGTATGATGATTTACTACTAGCCACATTTTTGCAGCATATTCACACATACATCCTATTCATGATAGGATATTTCTTAATGCCAGATACATTACACACATCTTTGCAATTGCTACCCCTACTTATGATCTTGGATACACTTAGTATTATATTTATTAGAAGTGCAATTATGGTACATCTTTGTAATGAGTTGTGTCATGTGACACGGCTGGCACACATGTACATTACATGATATGTAGAACTTCTATAAGTATAGTCATAAGAGTGCTTGCACTTTAGAAGACCAACACTTTGAGTTCCTCATGTATTCAACTTAGGTAGGCATCTTCTAGGTGGCATGTATAAGAATTATGTTCAATCAACTCCTCTATATTAATTTATTATTGCAACGTTATGTTTAAACATTTCAACATTGTAGGTGGGATGAGGATCAGATACAAGAGATCCCAATAGGTAACAAGATGATTTACGGAGATGGTCAACTAGATGTTATGTGGCTTAGTTAGGTATATTAACATCTATAAACTTATACATCATTTTAAATTTAATTTAATTAAGTTAAAATGTAAAAATACTTGTATATGCCAGTGATCATGACTCCTTACATGGAAGACGTTTTTTCCACCCTACCTGAGTAGTGTAGGGTTGGTAGGGAGATATAGATGATACATGTTCCAATCATTAGCTAGAAGCGGGCAGAGTGACACCTCTTCATTTATGTGATAAGTTAATTTTGTGGAGTTTACTTCACCTACGTCAAACCTATGGAGGAAGGGTAAAAGCGGATTGATGGACCAAGATTGGCTGAAATAGACTAGAAATTTCCATACCAGGCTTATATCGAGTTATGGAATAATATGTAAGAATATATTGCTTCGATTATTCCATTAGAAGGTAGTGGTAGTCAAGAGTTGGGCACATTCTTATGTTGGTATAGGTCCTGGGCGTCCATTTACATCTTAATGCTACAAATATAATTACCATAAACTATTTTCACGAGATCCCCAAATAAGAGATTATAGATGCATATATTCATTTAGATTCAATACACTAAATGTATTTACTTTATTCAAAATTTCTTTGCAACCTAATAACTTATTATATGTGTATATTCACTAAGCAAACTACTAAATACACACTAGTGATATTACAAAGCCACTTATTGTGGGCCACAAGGAGAACACTAGTTCCATATAGTTGGATATTAACCAGATTATAGAGCTACCATGCAGAGTGCAAAGATTAATGCACATAAATTACAATATATTTGATAGTGCCACAAATGAGCAGGCTTGGTATGGAAGAAATGTGGCGGTCAACTTAATGAAATATGCGAAGGTCATCAGTGAAAGTTCGTTAGGGATGTTAGGCCCTATGAACAGGCCCAAGGCTAACCAAGAGGGCGGGGGGGGGGGGGGGGGGGGGGGTGAATTGCTATTTTAAAAATTCTTTTAAATCAAAGTCACAAAGTTAAAATCAAAATCACCACAGAAATTAAAGTGCAGAAAATTAAATGCGAAAGGAGTAAAAAGAATACAAGGGTTTATAGTGGTTCGGTCAACTCGACCTATGTCCACTCCCCGGAGGCGCCCTTCGAGTATTGCACTACCAAAGTGACTCTCCTTTTGCTCCCATAGCAAGACAGAGAAGCCCTTACAAAAACCTCCTATCAATTGCTGAAGCTCACCTCTCTCAACCCTTCCAAGGACAAGAGACTCTAGTGGAAGAAGAAGTGAAGCAATGCTTGGAGAAACACTTGTGAATCTCCCTTAAAACCTCCCCCTCAAAAGATCCTCTCTCTCTCTCTCTCCCCCTCTCTCTCCCTCTCTTCCCCTCTCTCTCTCTCTCTCTCTCTCCTCTAGGCTTTCTCAGGTCAAGACAGCAGCAAAATATTGTTCAAAAATATTAAACAAATGCTCTTAAATACAAGAGCTTATGAATAGCTCATTAATTTCAATTTGCAGACATTATCGTCCAGGACGATATACATTATTGTCCTGGATGATATACATATCATCATGTATGATTAGTGTAATTTAAGCCTAATCAGCCGGGACGATCTGGGACGAATAGAAGAAAACTGTTCATATCATCCAGGACGATAACTATCGTCCTGTACGATTAGTTCAAATCACATATTATCGATCAGACAATCTCTCTGAAAAGAGTTCTAAACGATTCAAAAATTAGCTTGATCGTCAGTGCCGATCTCACAATCGTCCTGGCTGATTAGTTCAATTCAAAGGAAAATCATCCAGAACATCGCCTTGAATTCGAGCTGGCTGATACTGATCATCCAGAACATCGCCCTGATTTTGAGTTGGCCGATGTTGATAATCTAGAAGCAACTAAGATTTTTGAACTTATCGTCCCGATCAATCTTGCTATCGTCCAGGACGATGTTATCGTATCAATCAGTCTTAATTACTTTCCTTGATTGTCAGATTAATTTAGACATAATTGTTTTAAATCGTCACGGACAATACAAGATCGTCCAGGCCGATTTCCAAAAATAAAGAATGTCTAAATAGATCATGGCGGCTGATTCTTTCTATTTTTAGCCTATCGTCCTGGCCGAAACAAGTATCTCTAGGCCGATCGACTAATGACGGCTGCCTTAACCAAGATGTCCTAGTTAGGGTTTCTGTTTTGAACTCGATCATCCATGACGATATAAATATCATCCGGGCCGATGTGACTAAAAAATCAAAAACTCTAATTCAGACAGAAAAATCACTCAAGTGTGTGTGTGTGTAGGGTTTCTTAACATCAGACACCTCAATGGTTACAATTGACTCAAAAAAGGGAAAAAGTACA
This sequence comes from Dendrobium huoshanense, assembly GCA_016618105.1. Lineage (NCBI taxonomy): Eukaryota > Viridiplantae > Streptophyta > Magnoliopsida > Asparagales > Orchidaceae > Dendrobium > Dendrobium huoshanense. The sequence continues at coordinate 27,838,693 of CM028352.1, read as the reverse complement.
TTACAAACTGACTCAGACCTAGTCTACCCAATCTTGAGCTGATTTCGATTTTCGTCTGATCTTGTGGTCCTGAAATGTCAGTAGAAAAGACAGTCGTAGAAAAACAAGAGTGTTTTCTAACATCAAAATCATAATCCATGAAAAATGATTTACAACAATCAGCTGACTTGGTCCACGTTGATAACATGGATCTTTCAGACATTCCATTTATGTGGGATCTACCAATTATGACTTGACATACACATCTTATGTATACCATCTAGCATTGCCGTGGTCATCACATCTCTCAAGCAATAGATCTTTGTCATAGCAGTAGAGCTCGCATGATGCACATGTCAATGATAGTGCATATTTCTATTATAAAAGCTAGTCCCAGTAGCTAGCTTCATACTACTAATTTACCATGTCTATACTGGATTGGATGACACCTTTAGGATTACAAAAATCTACTACACAACAAGACATACTTTTATAGCGAGGAAAACCATCCAAGGAGTATATGTACCCACATATTCAGGAAGATGAGGACTTAGGTGAGGATCCACAACAATAGAGACAAACATGATGAGTTCCAACTAGATACACTCCAAGGAGTTGTGATATTCCATATCGTTGGTGGATGTAGCCTTGTTTTCTTTCTAACAAATATGTAATGATATATTTTGGAAAGTTAATGCAGTTTGAAATAAAGGATTGTCTTTCAACTTTGCATGATTTTTACTTTCAACCACTTTAAACTTACAATCGAATATTTTATAGAATGTTGAAACTTAGGATGAGACATTAATTAGTTAAGTTATGAAAAAAAATGTGAAATATCTGAGTTCTACCAAAACATCGCTTTATATAAAAAACATGTGGGTTCTAAGATTTGAAAATAATTATTATTAGTGTACCCAAGGTAACACAAAACAAGCAAGTTAGAAACTACAAAATAACATTTATTTTCCTTAAGAAACATTCATAGATGTGCTTAGATTGGCCCTGAGTTGGGAAACACTTAAACTTAAACTCAAATTCGTACTGAAGGTCTTGCAATGCTCTGCTTTTAAATAATTCCTTTGCTTGTCTTCCATTAATAACACATTTATCCGATTCATATATAATTCCAAATAAAACATTCCTCACCTGAAAAATCAAGAATGATAGAGAATAACATGGTCAAGGTCAAGTAGTGCCTTATGAACATCACCTGATTGACCACCTTCTCTTTTTCATTGTAACTCGTTATAAAGCATTTGCAGAAAGTCGAAGCCAACCACATGACGATCGTGCTAAAAAGACTTATGCTCTAGATATATCCAACCATGACTATTTAAGAAACTTCATGAATCATTATCATCTATCCTCTTAGCTTTGCTATGCAAGTTTTACTGGACTGACATATAATAAATAAAGTCACTAATTTATTAAATGTTACAAATAAAAAAAATTTAAACAAATATTAAGATAATATGTTTATAAAACACACAACATTGACCTCCCTTTTCAAATTTCACACATTTAATTTAAGTTCAGCAAATTTCTATATTTTATTAAATACCAAAAATAAATTATTATTAACATACAAAATTATTCATTTTAAAAAAACATATCATTCTATTAATTTTTTTTTTTTAAATTTAAAACACATACCAACCTAAAATAAAATGCATCCACATTAAACCATAATATCAATTCAATTAATTTAAAGTTTCTTTAATATTACAATTAGAAATTAGAATTCTAAATTTATGTTATAGATATTGAAGAAATTATTAAATTATATTAAAAAAACCCATTATATTAAAAAAAGACCCTAAACGTTTTCAAAATTATATATATATATATATATATATATATATAATCATTATTTAAACTCAGCTATTAAAACTAATAAAGCATTCATAACAACAGGAATTAGAATTGTTAGTATTCGCGGCGGTAGAGAAATATCATTTTTAATGTCTTAGCGTTGTACGAAAATCCGGCACGCAATCAAATAAGGAGAGAGGGTCTAGCATTTATGAGACACCAAGATTTTTACGTGGAAAATCAATGAAAAGGGGGAAAAACCACGGGGCCTAGCCCAGTTTGATTGAATCCACTAGTATTGCAGTCGATTACAAATGAGGCCCTTTCTTGGGAGAAGGCCTTAGCTTGATGTACATCTTATAGAGTACATTACATGATGTAAATACAAAGAGCTACTATTGACATATTCGCTTTGTTGAAAATACTGTAGCCGGTGGGCGACGGAAGTCAGGAGGACCGTAGTCAGCTGGCTACGGAGGTCGGAAGGACTGTAGTCGGCAGGCAACTTAAGTCAGGAGGACCGTAGTCGGCGGGCGACGGAAGTCGGAAAGACTGTAGTCGATGAACGATATAAGTTAGAGGACCGTAGTCGGCTGGCGACGGAGGTTAGAAGGACTGTAGTCCGACGACGAAGATCAGAAGGACAGCGTCAGGTAGAAGTCCAACAATGGAAAAAAATCCATCTTCACGTAGACGTCCAGCGAAGTCCGATAACCGGTAGAAGTCTGGCGGCAGGTAGAAACTTGGCGAAGAGTGAAGGTTCGACATCAGGTAGAAGTCCGACGTCTGTTGGTGGCAAAGGAGAACTCCGGCTTCACTTGGACGGAGTTTCGGCGTCAGGAGGGAACTCTGTTGCAAGTTGGGAAGAATTTCAGCATCACGTAGAAGTTGGGAAGAATTCATGCGTTCTCCCGAATATCATGCAGAATCCCGGTGTGTTCAGGCGGCAAAAAGAGCTCCGGCGGTGGTCGAGAAGGAGCTTCTTCCTTCTCCTCCTTCTTCTCTCTCTTCACTTGAGTCCCTTTGAGTAGAATGAGGGTTCTATTTATAGTTTTTTTGGAGTGGCATAGCTCGTAAATAGGCGTGAGATCTGGGGCGAATCGGGAGAGGTTTTAATGGACGGCCGATATTGAATCCTATGATCATGGAACGTTCGTTGGACATTTAAAGGTCTTAGTAATATCAAAATTTGGCGATCTTAGGCTCGTTGGATTTGTCTCGTCGAGCTGCTCGATTCGAGTATAAGCTCGTTAAAATCGGAGACCATTTGGTAACTCAAATTGCGGTTTGAACCTTCCAACAGCGCTTTGAGCCCTTGATTCAGACTCATTTGGGCTCGGATTGGGTTGAATTTGGTGTCGTTGGTTTGTATTTCCAAGACACTCAGTTTGACTATAAGCTTGCTGAAATCGGAGTTCGGGTGTTCCCGGAATTAATTTTTGAAGTTTCTGATTTGGGTTTTGCATCGAGATTCATGCCCAATCAAGATAATTTCATGATAACGTATCCGTTGCCCCCCTATTTTCGGATGTCAAAGCTCCAGAAGTCCGAAAATATTTTTTCCGAAATTTTACATTTGCTGAATCACAAAAAATTGCATTCCAAAAGTTGAACACTTGCACAAACTTGATTTTAGAGGCCCCGTTGAGCTTCGAAAGTGTCGAAATCAAGTCCGGAACGTCGAAAAATGTGTCCAAGGACCCCAAAAACGTCCGAATCGGACCGTCCGGGTCGAAAATCGGCCCCAGACCGGCCGCCGCCGGCGCCGGCGAGCGCGCCGCGCAAACAGTTGCTGGCCGGTGGTTATGGTTTTTGAATTTTTTTTAATTGAATGGGGCCCACAAAAATAAAAAAAATTCCCAAAAAAAAATTCTAAAGAATCCGAAAAAATTCCAGAAAATTCTGAAAAAATTTAGAAAAATGTGAGAAATTCGAAAATGCTAGAGAACTCTAGAAACTTTCCATCTTCTCTCCAAAAAAGTATAAATAGGCCCCCTTATGCCTTTAGAAAAATTGCATCTTCTCTTTCTTTCTCCCTCTTGCTCTCTAGCGGCTGAGGCTTCCACTATTTTCGAGTGAGAAACTTCCCTGCTCGAATTAGCGCCCCTCCTCGCCCGTAGAAGTTACGGGATTTCTCTTTCTTCCCCCCGGCTTACTAACGATTGAGGCTTCCGTTATTTGCGAGTTAAAATTTTTTTCTGCTCGAATTAGCACCCCTTCTCGAGTGCAGAAGCTTATGGGATTTCTTCCTTTCCCCCCGGCTTACTGACGGTTGAGGCTTCTGTTATTTACTAGTTGGAATTTTTTCCTGGTCGAATTAGCGCCCCTCCTCGTGTGCAGAAGCTTACGGGATTTCTTCCTCTCCCTTCGGCTTACTGAAGGTTGAGGCTTCCGTTATTTGCGAGTTGAAATTTTTTCCTACTCGAATTAGCCCCCCTCCTCGCGTGCAGAAGCTTACGAGATTTCTTCCTCTCCCTCCGGCTTACTGACGGTTGAGGCTTCCGTTATTTGCAAGTTGGAATTTTTTCCTGCTCGAATTAGCGCCCCTCCACGCGTGTAGAAGCCTACGGGGTTTCTTTGCCATTTGAGCGGAAGTTTGCTGGCGATGGACGATCGAGTTGATTCCCATTTGCAGTCAACGATTGAGCGTGGAGCCAAAGGAGAGAGTTCAAGGGTGCGTTGCGAGTAGCAGTCGAGCGAGAAGCCGATGATGAGTAATAGTCTGCTATCGAGCAGAAGTCCAATGACAAGTAGGAGTCTGTTGACGAGCAGAAGTCTGACGACACGTAGGAGTCCGCTGATGAGCAGAAGTCGGATGACAGAGAGAAGTCCGACGTCGAGTAGAAGTTCAACGTTGGGTAGAAGACTGATGAAAGTTCGTCAACAAGCAGAAGTTCGACGACGAGTAGGAGTCCGCTGACTAGCAGAAGTCCGATGACAAGGAGAAGTCTGATGTCGGGTATAAGTTCAACGTCGGGTAGAGGACCGACGAAAGTTTGTCGACGAGCAGGAGTCCGACGAAGAGTAGGAGTCCGACGTCCGATAAAAGTTCAACGTCGGGTAGAAGACCTATCTGAGGTTATATGTCAGAACATTTGTTCGATGACATTAACCTGTGTGGAAGAGGTTGAGAGAATCCACCAAGGATGTAAGACCTATCCGAGGTTGTATGTCGGAGCCCTGCTCGATGACGTTAACCTGTGTGGATGAGGTTGAGAGAATCCACCAAAGATGTGAGACCTTTCCGAGGTTGTATGTCAGAGCCTTTGCTCGATGACGTTAACTTATGTGAAAGAGGTCGAGAGAATCCACCAAGGATGTAAGACCTATCTGAGGTTGTATGTCAGAACATTTGTTCGATGACATTAACCTGTGTGGATGAGGTCGGATCAAATCCCCCTGTGATTGATCGTCCGGTGATTGAGATACAATATAGATTGTGTATTTCTCGAATCATGGAGAAAGAGTTTGAGAAGTTTTTTCTTATCTTTTATAAGAGAAAAAATCATATCACAACAACATAAATATTCTATTACTGCATTACGTAAGATAGTACAATAGTTCCTTAGTACGACATACAAATTACAAAGTACTCAACACACAAGATCTACGTACGGTGACAATACAACAACATTTAACTTGGATGAAAATATTAGAGGTATCAGAGTAACACCCTACTCAACATAAAACAGACAACAAGAAAAATAAAATTACTAATACAAATCCGCTAAGTGCATGATCATTCAATCTCTCCAACCATTTGAATAGTATTCAATGGTTATTTTTGTTGTTGACTTTGCCCCCAGCGGGACGAGCTTCCTCTCGGGTAGGTGGATCCCGAACAAATTGTCAAAGGTAGCCCTGGCGGATAAGTCTTTCAATCTTATCCTTGAGTTGCTTACAGGCTTCGGTGGTGTGACCTTGACTTCGATGAAAGTGACAGTACTTATCTGCATTTCCTGTATTCGATTTCAAAGGATTTGGCCATTTCAATGTATCTTGATCTCGAACAGCTATCAACACATTTGTTCGAGATGTGTGAAGTGGTGTATACTCCTTCTCCTGTCGGGGTTCTGATCGTGGTGACGAAGATCTATGAGGTAGATTATTCTTCCCTTGCTTTTTGTGCTGTGATAAAGAATTATCCATCCCAGATGCACCTTTGCGATTCCCGCTGATTTGCTCAAACTGCTTCCTGTGAGCATTTATAGCTTCATCTACAGAGATTTGTGCCTCCACGCAATGGATCAAGTCGGCGTAGAATGGACGGTATCTCGCATAAGAGCCAAATAGAAGGGGCCAGGATGAAGACCTCCAAGAAATACCCCTCTGAGTAATTCAGGATCTACTCTTGGAATCTGTCATGCTTCAGTGGAAAATCACTGAAAATACTCCTTCAACGATTCTCCCTCATTTTGGCGGATCCCGGAGAGGTGGGAAGAATCCTTAGCAATTCTTTGATTGGCCATAAATTGTTCGACGAATACTTTGGCCAATTTGACAAAAGAGGGGATCGTCCCAGGTGGAAGCGAATAGAACCACGTTTGGGCCTGTCCTTTAAGGGTGGCGGGAAAGACCTGGCAAAGGAGCGCGTCTGATGCTCGTTGAATATGCATGATGGTTCTGTAGCAGTCGATATGCTCATACGGGTCGGTCGTCCCGTCGTAGGACTCAACGTTCTACATTTTGAATCTGACCGAAATGGGGTGCTGAAGAATGGCTTCAGTTAGAGGTGATGACTCCTGGAAATTTCTCTGTTGGAGAGCATGCCTCACATCTCCTCGGGGGAACTCTTCCCGTACCAATTTTTGCAGTTCGCGACACAGGACATTGTGAGGGAGTCCCACAATGTGTGGTTGGGTAGAGCCTTCTGGGAGATCCAAAAAAATATGAGGCTGCCGAGTCGAGGGGTAATGATGTGTTGAACTCGCTGTATCGTCAAGTTCATTTTCCTGTTGTGATTGAGGATGTCTCCTAGGTGGAGGAAGATGAATTTCTTCTTGATGATGCTCGAATTGAACATCTTCAACCCTTGGTGGATCCCGAGGGCGAAGGACCTCCTCCAACGTCGGCTGTCGATCATCTCGTAGAAGTAGGAGGATCTCGTTCTGAGATTCTTCCATCTTCCAAATTCTTTCTGCTAAAGAAGGTCCCGAGGTCTCTTCTCCGGCAGCATTCTGCCCCCCAAGATGAAAAGAGGCAGGCATCGGCTGTCTGTGATTTGCAGACAAATTTCTAGATTGGTGGGAGTTGGAGCGGGAAGCTCCAATGATGCGACTGCTACGCCTATTGACCATTGCAACAATACTTAAAGTTGTGGGATAGTGTTTCCCACAGACGGTGCCAAACTGTTGCATCCAGGAGTATTCACGGCGGTAGAGAAATATCATTTTTAACGTCTTAACGTTGTACGAAAATCTGGCACGCAATCAGATAAGGAGAGAGGGTCTAGCATTTATGAGACACCAATATTTTTACGTGGAAAACCCCTAAAAAGGGGGAAAAACCACGGGGCCTAGCCCAGTTTGAATGAATCCACTAGTTTTGCAGTCGATTACAAATGAGGCCCTTCCTTGGGAGAAGGCCTTAGCTTGATGTACATCTTATAGAGTACATTACATGATGTAAATACAAAGAGCTACTATTGACATATTCGCTTTGTTGAAAAGACTGTAGCCTGCGGGCGACGGAAGTCAGGAGGACTGTAGTCAGCTGGCTACGAAGGTCGGAAGGACTGTAGTCGGCGGGCGACGTAAGTCAGGAGGACCGTAGTTGGCGGGTTACGGAAGTCGAAAAGACTGTAGTCGATGGGCGACATAAGTCAGGAGGACCGTAGTCGGCTGGCGACAGAGGTTAGAAGCACTGTAGTCCAACGACGAAGATCAGAAGGACAACATTAGGTAGAAGTCCAACAATAAAAAGAAATCCATCTTCGCGTAGACGTCCAGCGAAGTCCGATAACCGGTAGAAGTCCGGCGTCGGGTAGAAACTTGGCGAAGAGTGAAGGTTCGACGTCGGGTAGAAGTCCGACGTCTGTTGGTGGCAAAAGAGAACTCCGGCTTCACTTGGGAGGAGTTTCGGCGTCAGGAGGGAACTCTGTTGCAACTTGGGAAGAATTTCAGCATCACGTGGAAGTTGGGAAGAATTCATGTGTTCTCCTGAATATCATGCAGAATCCCGGCGTGTTCAGGCGGCAGGAAGAGCTCCGGCGGTGGTCGAGGAGGAGCTTCTTCCTTCTCCTCCTTCTTCTCTTCTTCTTCTCTCTCTTCACTTGAGTCCCTTTGAGTAGAATGAGGGCTCTATCTTTAGTTTTTCTGGAGTGGCATAGCCCGTAAATAGGCGTGAGATCAGGGGCGAATTGGGAGTGGTTTGAATGGACAGCCGATATTGAATCCTACGATCATGGACGATCATGGATTGTTCGTTGGACATTTGAAGGTCTTAGTGATGTCGGAATTTGGAGATCTTGGGCTCGTTGGATTCGTCTCGTTGAGCCGCTCGATTCGAGTATAAGCTCGTTAAAATCGGAGACTGTTTGATAACTCAATTTGGGGTTTGGACCTTCCAACAGCGCTTTGAGCCCTTGATTCGGACTCATTTGGGCTCAGATTGGGTTGAATTTGGTGTCGTTGGGTTTGTATTTCCGAGACGCTCAATTTTTCTATAAGCTTGCTGAAATCGGAGTTCGGGTGTTCCCGGAATTAATTTTTGAAGTTTTTGATTTGGGTTTTGCATCGAGATTCGTGCCCAATCAAGATAATTTCATGATAACGTATCAAGAATAAAATAATTAAGCAGCTTTTTCATCAGGCCTTACGATTGAATGGCCAGGAATGAATTGAATGTGCTAAAAGAATTGGTGCATTCTGCACGGAGCCAAATGTTTTGACGAATTTACTACTTAAATTATTATTTTATTAGGCCCCATATCATAATTTCTACAACTCATGCGCTCCTTAAAATTTTGCAGTAGGAATTTTGGAGGAGTGTGGATTTGTTACTCTTATCAAAACTTGTGACGCAATATATATTAGATACAATATACTATGCATATGAGAATAAAGCTCGTAGCTACTATGCTACCTTACTTCCTTCAAGGAGATAGCTATGGTACTAGATGCCAAGTTAGTAAACAAGAACTAGAATAAGACTGGAATAGATACAAGAACTAGAATAAGATTGGAATATATAAAAGAACTAGAATAAGGCTGGAATATCTTTAAATTTAGCTTCAAATGTTATAGATTGTGCAACAAAATTGTCTCTTTTTTTTAATATAAAACTATATGAAATATTGACGCAGCAAATTAATATATAAACTTTTAATATGAATGTATTAGCAATGGCATTCTATTCCGGGTTAGTTTGAAATCAACAAATTGCTCAGTTGATTTTTTTTTTAAAATTATTTCCCATTTTAATCCCATGGAAAAATTACACCATGCAGATTCGGTGCTCTATCCTATTTTAGTGATTGAATACCACATTAAGAATAATGTACTATTTAAAGAACAAACACAATATTCTACAATGAATTTAAATAAAAAATAGGATTTTAAAAATATCATTTATATAATTAAACACATGCAATAAATGGAACAAAATATAATTCCAAAATATAAAAATAAAATCCCATTCAAGTTTTTGAAAAAAGAAATGAGATTTTGAAAGTTTTGTTATTCTTGCAATCAAATATAATGATGGAAATAGGATGTCATATTGAGGGACAAATATAGTATTTTGTGAAGGATTCAGAAGCAAGAATGGGTTTTAAAATATGCACCATTTAGAAGATCAAATATAGTTAAATAAATATCATGTTATCTCAAGTGATAACAAAGATATTCTACAAAGGTATTTTAAAAAATGAGTTTTTGAAAAACTATCTACATTTAAAGATAACTTTCCCCTATCTTATTAGAATAAGGTAGGGTTTATTTTAAGTGGATTCCCATAAAGGAAAACCCTTATGGTTAAATATATATATATATATATATATATATATATATATATATATATATATATATATATATATATATATATATATATATATATATATATATATATATATATATATATATATATATATATATATATATATATATATATATATATATATATAAGATATTCTTAAGAAGACACTTGATTTAAATAGTAACTCATATTCTTTTATTGCAAAATTTAAGATATGGATGGGAGTATGGTTTCTAAAGGGATAACTGAATGTTAAACAGTTCTTTTCAAGTCAAAAGAGAAAAGGTAGGGAACACTAGATTTTTTAGAAACTCAGAAATAATCCCAGTTTATTCTATGTTGGGAATTTTAGTTTAAGATAGAAATTTAGTGTTTAAAGTGGAAGTTTATTAGAGATGTGGGATTATATTCTTTAAGAGTAATAACTCATGATTTTGGAATTCCCTCAAAACCTAGACCTATAGTGAGTTACTATAGAATAGTAACACCAAACTAGTTTAGCGAGTGCAAATAAGAAAATGTGCCTGCCTTATATATTTGACTCTTAAGAAGAGTTTAGGAATGCCCAATACTTCTGAATTTACTATCATGCCTAGAATGGACTACTAGATAGATTCCTCCTAATCATTTTATAACTAATGACCACAATCTCATGTAAATGCTAGATGAGTATGCTACTGTTATTTAATTTTGGAGAATTTGAAGTCGACACCTAAGAAGTCCTAAATAGCCTAGATCATGAATGGTGGGTTATGTTTTTAATGTTGAATGTAATTTCCTTTTAATTCTTTAATTTATTTATGATGAAATGCATACTAAGTGACTATATCATTACAGGAAAATTATGAATTACCGGCGGATTTTTCGGCGGAAAATCCTGAATCTTCCGACGGATTTCAAAATTTTCCGGCGAATTTCCGGCGAAAATGATTCCGACGGTAACTCGAGCGTCGGTAGATTGTACCGTCGAAAACAATCCGCCGGAAAATATTTTCCGACTGACAAGGTTCGCCGGAAAATTTTAACGGCGACTGTCCGATGGAAATTCTACGCTAGAATAACTAAAACAAATGAAAAAAAAAAAATTCACGTGTAGCCTAGTCCCCGCCCCGCCACAGGTGGTTCGGCCCACTCAAGCAGGTGCACGCCACAAGCCCACCCGCATACCTGGCCAAAGCCACGCATGGCCAGCCTGGCATTGCCCTGCCCGCGCGCTGGCTCTGTTTGTAATTGGAAGTTTTATTTGGTTCGGTCGACCGAATGAGAGAAACATTCGGTCGCAGGCAAAAATCCCGCGGTACCGAGGTGTACCGGGTTTTTTACCGAGTTTTTTGAAAAACTCGGTACACCTCGATAACGCGGGATTTTTGCCTGCGAACCGAATGTTTCTCTCATTCGGTCGGAGGACGTAATAATTGTTTCTGTAATTGCCATGGGATTCGATGAGTGTATCTCTTCTCTTCTTATACATGCACTCAACCAATATGCTGAATATAAAAATCTGTCATCCTTTGTACTCTTTTAAATTTAAATAAGATAAATATAAATTTAATATTAAAAATAAATTTAAATAAAATATTAGAATTAATAAATAATTAAAATAAGTTATTTAATTAATAATTAAGTAACATATGTTATTAATTTTATAATAAATTAAATATTAATTTAATAACATTTTATATTATTTAAAAATACTTTAAAATAATATATTAAAGTAAGTAATAAATTATAATTTATTATTTTTATCATTAATCAAAATAATTATTACATTAAAAATAAGGTTTGAAATCATTAATTAATTAAAATAAATTAATTATTAATATTTAATTAAATGAGTTATAAAAGTATTAATCATTTAAATTTCAAAAAAAATTTACAGAAATTAGTAAAATCTGCCGGAAAGTTTGCCAGAAACAAATCCGTCGGAAAGTCTGCCGGAAAAGCTGTCGGAAATGTTGCAAAAAATTTGTCGGAAATATTTCATTGTAATCCATCAGAATTCCGCAGGAAAATCTGCCGGAAATTAGTCCGCCAAAAAGTCGCCGGAAAATCTGCCAAAAATGCGTGATTTTCTTGTAGTGTATGAAATAATCAACATGTGAAGTTTTAAAAAGGCTCAAAAGTAGGTTTGCTCATAAAAAAGAAAAACTCCCATGAGAATGAATTGCACCCTAATAGTTCAAGTGCTTTACCTCTACCCACTTGTTGGGAGGTGCCTAAGAAAAGACACTTGGTTAAGGCAGCCGTCATTAGTCGATCGGCCTGGACGATACTTGTATCGGCCAGGACGATAGGCTAAAAATAGAAAGAATCAGCCGCCATGATCTATTTAGACATTCTTTATTTTTGGAAATCGGCCTGGACGATCTTGTATTATCCTTGATGATTTAAAACAATTATGTCTAAATTAATCCGACAATCAAGGAAAGCAATTAAGACTAATTGATATGATAACATCGTCCTGGACGATAGCAAGATCGTTCGGGACGATAAGTTCAAAAATCTTAGTTGCTCCTGGATTATCAACATCAGCCAGCTCAAAATCAGGGCGATGTTCTAGACGATCAGTATCAGCCAGCTCGAATTCAAGGCGATGTTCTGGATGATTTTCCTCTGAATTGAACTAATCGGCCAGGACGATTGTGAGATCGGCCCTGACGATCAAGCTAATTTTTGAATCATTTAGAACTCTTTTCAGAGCGATTGTCTGACCGATAATATGTGATTTGAACTAATCGTATATCGTCCTGGATGATATGAACAGTTTTCTTCTATTCGTCCCAGATCGTCCCGGCTGATTAGGCTTAAATTGCACTGATCATACAGGATGATATGTATATCATCCAGGACAATAACGTATATCGTCCTGGACGATAATGTCTGCAAATTGAAATTAATGAGCTATTCATAAGCTCTTGTATTTAAGAGCACTTATTTAAGAGCTATTCATAAGCTCTTGTATTTAAGAGCACTTGGCTGGCAGCCTGCGGAGGCCCTGGCTGGCTGCCTGTGGAGGCCCTGGCTGGGTGCTTACGGAGGCCCTGGCTGGCTGCCTGCGGAGGCCATGGCTAGTAGCCTGCGGCGGCCATGGCTTGTAGCGGCCAGCGGAGGCCCTGGCTAGCAGCAGCCTGTGGAGGCCATGGCTGGCAACCTGTGGAGGCCATTCAAATGTACTAATAAGTACTAAAATATGTGCTTTTTGGCATCGAGTTGGCATGTTGGAAACTCATGTGTGCATGCACAAGCAAGATGTGCAATTTTATGGCAAAAAAAGTTTTAAGCTTTTTGGGCCATTTTGAACTACCGGGGCATTTTTGGTGATTTTAGCCTTATCTGTCTTTTGAGGGGAAGACTAAACATACAGCAGAGTAGCAAAATTTTCTCGTAGAACTTGATTGTCATGCGAGGGATCACAGTTGCCATCGATTATCGGATTCGGAGGATTGAATCGATATGCCAAGTCGGATGCCATCATTGGCATTATTGGAATATATGCTCCCTAGGTCGCTTATTATTTTACATCTTCCATGGATGTTCAACTGGCCCAAACTCGGAATCCATATGTGCATGGCGGGAGCTCGCCGTCCACATCTTTACTCTGACCCCTTGGTTCGCCTGTCGTAGGAGTGCTTACTCTTCGATACTGGGTGGTGTCGTTGGGCTTATTGATGTGGAAGTGCTTGACACCGTATTGGCACATGAGTTGTTGTATGCTTTGCTTCGATTGATTGGTGGTTACTTTGTGTGGCCAACAATCAAAGTGGCAGTCCTTTCACTTGTTGCCTGTGCCTTCAATTATTGGTTGTGAAAAAATGAGGTGACATGCTGCATGTGCCTTCGATTGTTGTTTGCTGAAAAATTATCAGATGTGCCAAGTTACACATCATAGTTGTCCCTCAAAGCCAGCGTGACATTGGCCCTTAGTGGAAATTGCAAGTGTGCCTCGGCCCTTCTTGCAAATATTTCGAGACCCTGCTTGCCAAAGTGCCCACGACTTATGTATTTTGATGCATACGGGAATAAATGTATCCGCTAATAAATGAAGTGACAAGTCGCTTGTGCCTACGATACGATTGTTGGTTGCGAATGAGTAAACTGGCTTGCGGCGGTTTGTGTAGCCTACGTGTGGAGGCAATGGCTGGTAGCTTGCGGAGGCCCTGGCTGGCAGCTCTTGGAGGCCCTGGCTGGCTGCCTGCGGATGCCTTGGCTGGCTGCCTGCGGAGGCCCTGGCTAGCTGCATGCGGAGGCCATGGCTGGCTGCCTGTGGAGGCCATGGCTGGCAGCCTGCGGAGGCCATGGCTAGCAGCCTGCGGTAGCCCTGGCTGGCAGCGGCCTGCGGAAGCCTATGCTGGCAGCGGCCTGCGGAGGCCATGGCTGGCAGCCTGCGGAAGCCCTGGCTGGCAGCGCCCTGCGGAGGCCATGGCTGGCAGCCTGCGGAGGCCCTGGCTTGCAGCGGTCTGCAAAGGCCCTTGCTGGCAGTGGCCTGCGGAGGCCCTGGCTGGCAGCTTGCGGAGGCCCTGGCTGGCTGCCTGCGGAGGCCTTGGCTGGCAGCCTGCGGAGGCCCTGTCTGGGTGCCTGCGGAGGCCCTGGCTGGCTGCCTGCGGAGGCCATGGCTGGCAGCCTGCGGCGGCCATGGCTTGCAGCAGCCAGCGGAGGCCCTGGCTAGCAGCAGCCTGTGGAGGCCCTGGCTGGCAACCTGCGGAGGCCATGGCTGGCAGCCTGCGGAGGCCATGGCTGGCAACCTGCGGAGGCCATTCAAATGTACTAATAAGTACTAAAATATGTGCTTTTTGGCATCGAGTTGGCATGTTGGGAACTCATGTGTGCATGCACAAGCAAAATGTGCAATTTTATGGCAAAAAAATTTTAAGCTTTTTGGGCCATTTTGAACTACCGGGGTATTTTTGGTGATTTTAGCCTTATCTGTCTTTTGAGGGGAAGACTAAACCTACAGCAGAGTAGCAAAATTTTCTCGTAGAACTTGATTGTCATGCGAGGGATCACAGTTGCCATCGATTGTCGGATTCGGAGGATTGAATCGATATGCCAAGTCGGATGCCATCATTGGCATTATTGGAGTATATGCTCCGTATGTCGCTTATTATTTTACATCTTCCATGGATGTTCAACTGGCCCAAACTCGGAATCCATATATGCATGGCGGGAGCTCGCCGTCCACATCTTTACTCTGACCCCTTGGTTCGCCTGTCGTAGGAGTGCTTACTCTTCGATACTGGGTGGTGCCGTTGGGCTTATTGATGTGGAAGTGCTTGACACCGTATTGGCACATGAGTTGTCGTATGCTCTGCTTCGATTGATTGGTGGTTACTTTGTGTGGCCAACAATCAAAGTAGCAGTCCTTTCACTTGGTTCCAGTGCCTTCAATTATTGGTTGTGAAAAAATGAGGTGACATGCTGCATGTGCCTTCGATTGTTGTTTGCTGAAAAATTATCATATGTGCCAAGTTACACATCATAGTTGTCCCTCAAAGCCAGCATGGCATTGGCCCTTAGTGGAAATTGCAAGTGTGCCTCGGCCCTTCTTGCCAATATTTCGAGACCCTGCTTGCCAAAGTGCCCACGGCGTATGTATTTTGATGCATACGGGAATAAATGTATCCGCTAATAAATGATGTGACAAGTCGCTTGTGCCTACGATACGATTGTTGGTTGCGAATGAGTAAACTGGCTTGCGGCGGTTCGTGTAGCCTGCGTGTGGAGGCAATGGCTGGTAGCTTGCGGAGGCCCTGGCTGGCAGCTCTCGGAGGCCCTGCCTGGCTGCCTGCGGATGCTTTGGCTGGCTGCCTACGGAGGCCCTGGCTGGCTGCATGCGGAGGCCATGGCTGGCTGCCTGTGAAGGCCATGGCTGGCAGCCTGCGGAGGCCATGGCTGGCAGCCTGCGGTAGCCCTGGCTGGCAGCAGCCTGCGGAAGCCCTGGCTGGCAGCGGCCTGCGGAGGCCATGGCTGGCAGCCTGCGGAAGCCCTGGCTGGCAGCGCCCTGCTGAGGCCATGGCTGGCAGCCTGCGGAGGCCCTGGCTTGCAGCGGTCTGCGGAGGCCCTTACTGGCAGCGGCCTGCGGAGGCCCTGGCTGGCTGCCTGCGGAGGCCCTGGCTGGCTGCCTGCGGAGGCCCTGCCTGGCTGCCTGCGGAGGCCCTGGCTGGCTACCTGCGGAGGCTATGGCTGGCAGCTTGCGGCGGCCACGGCTTGCAGCGGCCAGCGGAGGCCCTGGCTAGCAGCAGCCTGTGGAGGCCCTGGCTGGCAACCTGCGGAGGCCATGGCTGGCAGCCTGCGGAGGCCATGACTGGCAACCTGCGGAGGCCTTTCAAATGTACTAATAAGTACTAAAATATGTGCTTTTTGGCATCGAGTTGGCATGTTGGGAACTCATGTGTGCATGCACAAGCAAGATGTGCAATTTTATGGCAAAAAAATTTTTAAGCTTTTTGGGCCATTTTGAACTACCGGGGCATTTTTGGTGATTTTAGCCTTATCTGTCTTTTGAGGGAAAGACTAAACATACAGCAGAGTAGCAAAATTTTCTCGTAGAACTTAATTGTCATGCGAGGGATCACAATTGCCATCGATTGTCGGATTCGGAGGATTGAATCGATATGCCAAGTCGCGTGCCATCATTGGCATTATTGGAGTATATGCTCCCTATGTCGCTTATTATTTTACATCTTCCATGGATGTTCAACTGGCCCAAACTCGGAATCCATACGTGCATGGCGGGAGCTCGCCGTCCACATCTTTACTCTGACCCCTTGGTTCGCCTGTCGTAGGAGTGCTTACTCTTCGATACTGGGTGGTGCCGTTGGGCTTATTGATGTGGAAGTGCTTGACACCGTATTGGCACATGTGTTTTCGTATGCTCTGCTTCGATTGATTAGTGGTTACTTTGTGTGGCCAACAATCAAAGTAGCAGTCCTTTCACTTGTTGCCTGTGCCTTCAATTATTGGTTGTGAAAAAATGAGGTGACATGCTGCATGTGCCTTCGATTGTTATTTGCTGAAAAATTATCAGATGTGCCAAGTTACAC
>CM028352.1:27811885-27819385 GCA_016618105.1 Dendrobium huoshanense | reverse complement strand
GAGGCGGAAAGATATCCCATTGCGCCAGCAGCCGGATAAGCACTACCTTCACCCTAAGGCATGCCAAAGGGTTAGGCCTCATTGTTCCTCAAAGGGGACAAAGTCCCCGCCAGTGTCATCTTGGAGATTCTTCCTCCTCTTGCGGGGGAGGGTGGAAATCCGTCCCAATTGCAGCAGCTGCTTCTCCATGAAAGCCTTGGAAGCCTTATGTTGTCGCTTGGTAAGATTAACCTCCAAGGAGGAGGAGTCGGGTTGCACACGTTCAGCACTGAAAACAATTTGGTGTTCCTTTCTTTGGTGGCTATTCGGGCTTTTTCGCTCTGAAATGTCTTCCATACGCTTGAGTTGCTCCCTAGCCGCTTGAGCTGGTTGGTCGGTCTTGGTGGGCTGCATTGGTTCTTTCGATTGCTGCACTATGGCTTGCTTTTTTGCCATTCCGCTTGCGAGTAACTAGATTCCAGGCCCCATATGAGTTGACATCCGGGTCCCTAATGTTAGGGGCATTATCTGGAGCTGGAGCACTTGAATTGGAGGGCTGGCCGGTCTCCAATTGGCTCTCGGGTTGAGCTGTAGCTGGACGGGCTGCTTGTATGTGAGGGGGAGGCGGGCTGCTTCTCGCCGGCTTAGCTGGACAAGTCCCTTTAACGTGGCCAATAAAACCACAGTCAAAACAAAAGTTTGTTAATCCCTCATACTCCACCCTTTGGAAGAAGTGCCCATGGATACCATTGATCCAAACACCCGGCATTAACTGCTATGAGAGATCAATTCTGACACAAATTCGAGCAAAAGATGAACGGCCCCAAGTGCTAGTGTGGGAGTCCATCCACAACGGATCCCCAAGCATATTGGCTATGCGTGTGATGTTGCTAATGTCCCAATACATAAGAGGCAATTGGGGTAGCCTAATCCATATTGGCGAGTGCAGCCCATGCAGCGAATTTGGTGTAACCGAGGGGGATCAACGATCCATGCCAATGATGTTGCCACCCACGATCCATGGCCCACCTGAGAGCACAGCATCCCTTGCCGCCAAGCTTTCGAACACACAAATAAAGGAGTTGGGGGCAATCGTAACAATCTCAAATTCACCAAAATGGAACCATCGCTTTTTAAGTTCGGTTAGGAGGTAGGGGAAAGCAATCTGTCTTCCCATAACCTTTGCCACTATTGCACGGTCAAGTCTTGCAATGTTGCGATGCACCGCTTCAATTTCAGGATCAATCGACTTGCCATCCTTGCTTAAGAAGCATTCCTTGTTCATTTTGGAGATTGGCACTAACTGCACCTTGTTCCAAGCAAAAGGATTGCTGGCCGTTCCTCCCAATTGGCCTTGGCCCTTGCGTGCAGCTGCGGTTTGGCTTGGCAAGCCACCCGGGTCCATGGGGGCATTATCCCGAGCACCTTGTGTGCAGAAATCTGTAGCACTAGCTGGAGTGCAGCTTGTATCTTGAGGGGGCTCACACCTAGCACAACCAGCATTGTCCAAAGTAAAGCTATAATCCATCATCGGCGAGCTCTCAATGTCACCAGCAACATGAGCAAAAACTGGGTTGTCCTGTAGTTCAGCACAATCTGCCCAAGACCTGCTGTCCCGACTAGCTGGGCAAACAGCAGCCTCTAAGGCTTCGAGCTGGGTGTGCGCTTGAGCGGCCCTGGAATCTTCCATTTCCGCTTGATGATCAGAATCATTACCCGAAGCCTCCATGTCGCTGGCTGCTTCCTCCTCACGATCTGAGCACGCCCCACCGTCCGATTCCAATGCTGAATCTGCACTAGCCCGGGGGCTGCTCCCCTCGCAATCCTCCATGGCACTACCCGCCAAGTCATCCCGATCGGGCTCCTCCCAGTGCTCCTCCTCCATGCCATAGCTGCTGGCCCGGGGTGAGACACCACCCGAGCTGCACTCCCCATCCGAGCTGCACTTGCCAGCCGCTTCCTCAAGCGCCAAATCGGGACCGCGCAGCTGGGCTTTGCTCCAAATGGTAGATGCCGGAGGGAGATCCCGATAGAGCTCATAATTAGCTCCCTAGCAGCCAATGATTTTGAAAGAGGGGAGGTAACTCCCAGCTCAAACTTACCCTTGTGTGGGGTAAACTTGGTGGCCGGCTCCACAACCATGGCAACAGCACCCGAGCACTTAGCCCCCACCATCTTGACCATGACTTGGTCATTTTCCTTTCCCGGCCGAGCCAAGCTAGCCGCCCTCTTGCCCTTCTCCTCCCGAGCACCAAGGGGAGAAGTCCCCTTGCTAGGTTCGGCCAAAGGCCGGCCCGAACCATGAGTTCTGGACGAAAAACCGCCCCTTGCCGCTGCAGCCGCCTGCTCACCACCACCAGCCTCCTCGTCGGCGAGCACCTGCCACCGATTTCCAACCTTTGCCTCCTTCTTGCCACCATTTCTTCCTCCAAACCCCCCATTTGGAGGAGGTGACCTAAGGCCACCCCCTCTAGCCATCCTAGAGCTTCTCTCTCTAAAACCACTCTAGTGAGAGAAAGAAGATAGAACAAATGAAGAGCCTCCCCAAAGTTTTTGGGTTCCGGGCCAAAGTTTTTGGGTTCCTTGAAAGTTGCATATAGCATTAATAAAAGAGCAAAAGGAAAATACAAGGAGCTAGACCAAATCACTCTCGGCCTTCAACAAATCAACAAAGGTTGAAGGAACCGAGTTACAAGAAGCATCATTCCAAACAAAGCTCCCAAAAACAGCTAGGCTAGCACAAAAATCAGCCGGCCGATTACTAAGCCGGGGAATAAACTGGAAAAGAACTTGCCTAAAATTACACAAAAAGGAAACATCCACATTGTCCTCCCTGCGGAAAAGGGGGTTTCGGGGGTCACACAAATCCTGCAACCACTTGATAGCATTGGCACTATCGCCTTCAATAACCAACCCCTCGCAATCAAGCATCCAATCCTCCAAAACATCCCGGAGTAGAAGAGCCGCAAGAAGTTCAGCAGTCGTAGCATCCCAGTGTTCAATCATCTTACCAGCCGCCACAATAAGCCGTCCCATATCATCCCGAACCACAATGCCAAGCCCCGCACGGTTGGACGGGAGGAGAGATGCATCAAAGTTCACCTTAAGCCACTTTGGAGGGGGGGGGGGGGGGGGGGGGGGGGGGGCGCACCATAGTTTGGTTAAAGGCAGCCCAATGGGCTGATTGATACACCATTGCTCCATTGGTGGCATATGGATAGCCTTTGGAATTTGGGAGATTACCGTCGCAGTAATCACCTTAGGAGTGCCAAATTGTCTGCCATGTTTCTTAGCATTGTGGGCCCGCCAAGATTGGTAGACCACATAGCAATAGAGTTTCCCGGGGAGGGGGTTAGAGCCGGCCAGCAACCGCAAGGAATCCTTAACCTCGTTGAAAGAATTGAACAAAGGGAGAGCCATGCCCCATTCGGCCAGACATCCAAGAATCCTTCTCAGATGGCTGCATTGGGCCGTGAAATGATAAGTTGTTTCCGCCGTATTACACCCCCACGGGCAGGTATGAGTATCCGAGAGGTTTCGGCGATGAAGCCAGGCATTGGTCGGAATTGCATCTCTAAAAATCCGCCACCAAAACAAATTCTCGCGCGGATGGAGTTTAAGTTTTTTGAGCCAGCTGAAACAATACTCCCGAACAGGGAAGCACGCCAAGTAAGCCATTGCCGCCACTGTGGAACCGCGGCTGGAGCGAATCAGCTCGGGGACGTCCTTTCCCAGCATTAGAATTGGTGGCCACATCAAGGACCCGCGTGGCCAGATCACCGCCAAAGTGCAGCAACACCTTATCCCGATCCCACTCCAAATTGTTGTCAAGAAGTTCAGAAACTCTTCCAGCAGTAGGAGTGATAGAGTTAAGAAGCGTGGGCCATTGAGTAAGCCGGCGGTCCAGGATCCAAACATCCTCAAAAATGTCCACCATCTGCCCGTTCCCAATACGCCACCGGATTATGGGGCGTAAAGCAACAGCACCCTCATGAACCGCCTTCCAAGTGATTGATGTATTTCTTCCACTGGGCATATTCCACGGATCCTCTCCATACTTGGCGCGAAGAATTCGGTTCAGAAGAACCGTAGGCTGCCGGATGAAATCCCAAGCCAGTCTAGCCCGAAGAGGAGCGCGCCAAGCCAAGGACGAATGGAATCCCAACCCACCATGAGAATGAGGCCTACAAAGCTCATTCCACGACACATAATGAAGCCCCCGTCTGTTGTTATCCTTGTGCCAGAGAAATTGTCATCCAATTTTGTCCACCAATGCCAGGACTCCCCGTGGCACATCCGAGAGAGTCATGCAATAAAGGGGGATGGCCAGCAGAGCAGCACAGATCAAAGTGGCCCGACCAGCCAAGGAAAGGTGTCTTTTACCCCACACATTAACTTTATTAGTAGCACTCATAAGAACCCGATCAAAGTCAGAGGCAGTAAGTTTACGAAGTGCAAGTGGCAACCCAAGGTACTCAAGGGAGAAAACCAATCGGAATCCCAATACTTTAGCAATCCGGCGGCTTTTCCACCTCGGGCAGCGTTTGCTAAACAAAACAACAGATTTGGCATTGTTAATACGCTGGCCTGTCCACATACAATAGTCTCCTAGTATTTCCAGAATCTTAGTAGCATTTGCCCGGGAGGCCTCAACAAAAATAAGAATGTCATCGGCATAGAGGAGATATGAGACCAGCTCCCCCTTTGGGATAATTTGCACTCCAAGGTTCGCCCTTCTTTGCCGGAATGCCTTGGTCAGTAACTCCGAGCAAAGAATAAAGAGATAAGGGGAGAGTGGGCAGCCTTGGCGGAACCCACTATTGGCGTCAATCCAATGGGAACGCGTCCCATTCAGCAGTAATGAGAAGCGAGGTTTAGTAATAGACTGAACAATCCAGCCGATGAACTTAGGTGAGAATCCCATAGCCTCTAGCACCCGAGAAAGCGTATCCCAGGCCATACAGTCGTAGGCCTGCTCCATGTCCACCTTAGCAGCCAGGAGGCCAGCCAGAAGGGTGGAGTGTTGAAATTTGCACATAATCTCCTGGGCAAGGAGGCCATGGTTGGAGATGGACCGTGCCGGCACAAACGCACCCTGCTCCTCACCAATAAGGCCGGCCAACACTGGTTTAAGACGGGCGACAAGAACCTTAGCCACAACTTTATAGAAAGTTTGGCAAAGGCTAATAGGCCGAAACTGTGCCGGAGCCTTTTCCGTGGTAGTCTTGGGAATGAGCATCACAAGAGTATCCTTCCAGCTCGCACACATGGAGCTAGTGATAAAGAAGTCCTTCACTGCAGCACAAATGTCATTGTGAATAATAATCTAGTAAAATTTAAAAAAGGAAGTCGTGATACCATCATTCCCCGGCGCCCGATTGTTACCAAGGCCAAATACGGCCTTCCGGATCTCCTCATCCGAGATATCCTCCTCAAGAGCCCCCCGAGCCTGCTCCGAAATTTTATCCGCCTCCAAGAAATCGGGCCAGCGGACATGGGAAGTGTCACGCTCCCGCCATTTATCCGAGAAGAACTGCCAAAAGACATCATGTATAGCTTGCGGGTCCTGGGTTTGCACAACCGCAGCAATTTGAAGTTCCTCAATCCTGTTACTACGACGGCGAGCAGTTGCCGTCACGTGGAAGAAGTGAGAGTTAGCATCTCCTTCCTCAATCCAGCGGATTTTAGCCCGTTGACGCCACCAAGTAGCTAACTTGGCCAGGGTGGAGTTGAACTCCGATACAGCCGACCAGAGTTCCGATTCCTGCTCCGAGGTGAGTCCAGTGTCGGAGCAATCATCCCGCTGAAGAAGCTCAATTGTCTCCTCCAGCTCCTTGCGTCTAACTCCAAGGTCCCGAATCGTGTGCTTGCTCCAAAAGTGGAGTGCCCGAAGAGAGCGACAGCACTTTCTATTAACCACATCCGCCGGTGGGCCAACATCAGAACGTCCCCACGCCTTGGCAACAATCCTCCAAGATGCAGGAAAGCTAGTCCACACATCTTCAAAGCGAATCCATTTGGCACTAGGTTGCCGTAATCCGTTCTCCAACCGCAATAAGAGGGGGCAGTGGTCAGAGGCCAAACGATTTAAGTGCTTAACCGAGGAAAAGGTGCCACATTCAACCCTTCAGAATTAACGAGGATGCGATCAAGCCTAACCCAGATCCGGCTAGTGCCCTCTTTGTTGTTAGACCACATGTAAGAGGGACCCGTGAATCCCAGATCATGAATATCAAGTTGGCTAAGGGCATTCGACATTTCCTGAGCACCCATCGAAAACTGAAATCGCTTCCCGCCCTTCTTCTCCCTCTGGGCCAGGCAGCAGTTGAAATCCCCCCCAACAATACTGGGAATATCTGGGGTGATGATTGAACCAAGGCTCTCCCACAATTGCCGTCGGACATGGAGATCCTTATTGCCATAAACAAGTGCAATCTTCTAATGCACAAGCGAGGGCATGACAACCCGTCCCACCACACATTGGTCTATAGCCAATTCAACCTCAACCTTGAGGATGTCACGTCTCCAAGCGAGCAAGAGGCCACCCGAACGGCCATTTGCAGGATGATGGAAGAAGTCCCACTCACGGCCAACAAGGCGATCAACCTCTACTCTACTGATACTTTCCACCTTAGTTTCAATTAACCCGACAAGGCCGACCTCGTTGGATACAACGAGATGCCGTTGGAAGTTGCCCGTGTTTTTTTTCTGGGCCCCCCTACAATTCCACATAAGGATGTGAGTCATTGGCCAACTATAAGGGAAGCGTCCCCGCCGCTCGTGCCGTTCCCGCTCTCCTTACGTCTCTTCCTAGGACCCACCTTAATAGGTCCGAGAGCCTGAAGTTCTTTTTCAAAATGGGCTTTGGATGCACCAAGGTTTCGGTCTATCCTTGCCCACACCCGCCGAGAACAAAGTCGGTTCCTTAACACCTAGCTTGCGCCAACTTGGTCTAAGATTTTCTTTGCTGCTGCCCCTTGAAGGTTCACCAACCTCTTTGAAGTTTACTTATCTTGGCACATTCTCACCAAGAGGTTTTTTCTCAACAACAGATTGGGCTTTCTTCTGTTGCACAATTTTCTTCTTCCTCGGTGGAACAATATTCCACTCCCCAAAGAGTTTCTCATCTTCAGATAATTCCGGTTTGTCTCCTTCCACCGGGGAAGGCAACTTCCCTCCATCAATTGGGGTAGGCAGTTCCTCACGGTCAGCCCGAGCCGAGACCGCAACGTTCACGGAGTGACACCCCCCCTCCACTGAAGCAGATGGTGATGGCACCTCCATATGCTGCTCCCGAGGAATAGGCCGTGCCCTACTTGTGGATGCCACACTAGATCCGCCACTCTCCAAGATGGCCTTCCCTTTCAATATCCCTGTAGGAGTACCCACCTGGCCGGCACCCCGCACATCCCCACGGCCTGGGCAACTGTCCTGCCGATGACCAATACGCCCACAGCCAAAACACGACATACCCAAGCCTTCATATTCTACCTTTTGGTAGAACCTCCCTTTCCACCCATT
>CM028352.1:27786385-27811385 GCA_016618105.1 Dendrobium huoshanense | reverse complement strand
CTGGGCGGGTAACTCTAATTCGGACGGCTCTGCTAGCAATTCCAATGTATTATATGACTCTGACCTCTATTCCGCGGGGTGTTCTGGCTAAGATTGACATGATCGGGAGGAAGTTTCTTTGGTGGAAGGATAGGAATCGCAAGGGGCTGCATTATGTTGCTTGGGGTGAGTTGTGCAGGCCGGCTGATCAAGGTGGCTTGGGATTTCATTCCACACTTGTGTGGCAAGGGCCGCTGCGTGCAAGAATTGCATGGAATTTTATTAGTCAACCAGGTTGCTGGTTGCATAGATTGTTACGAGCTAAATATGGTGCTGACCCGTGGATGCCGACCCATGCTCGAAATGTGTCGGTTACTTGGAAGGTCATCCAGGACGGGGCCGAGGCTCTCCGGCCAATTTTGAGATGGCGGATTGGCGATGGACAGCGGATTACTGTGGAAAGGGATGTGTGGATCCTTGACCGAAGAGTGTCGGAGTGGCCTTGCCCAGGCAACTTTACTGATTATGGCGACCGGGCGGTTGGTTTCTTTCTCGATGAAAACTTGGCCTGGCGGCATGATCGGCTGGAGGAGGCGTTTGGGAGTACTATTGCGGCGAGAATTGGCTCGATCCCCACCAATGTGGGAAATGGCGTGGACACTCCGGAGCTGACTCATTCCCCTCTCTCGAGGACTGTTACGGCCCAAGCCTATGAGGCTGCTATTGGGCACCGGGACTACCCGTTCAAGTGGTTGAAGAGGCTCCGGTTGCATCCTCGGGAGCACCTCTTCTGGTGGAGATTATTACAGAACACAATTCCCACGAATTGTTGGCTGATGCGGAGGGGGCTGGCGGAGGATCCTGGGTGCCCATGGGAATGCAACCTGGTGGAGACAGTGGAGCATGTGGCGCTCCACTGTAAATTAATCCATAGTATTGTGGATTGCCTTGTGGGATGGGGCTTCACCTTGCCTAAGCCGGGCACTATGGATGAGCTGTGTGAATTCCTTGAACGGTCAGCCTCCTCGAATCCGATGGCTGGCCGTATCTTTTGCTATGGAGTATATAAAGCGTGGAGGGCCCGCAATGCGAAGAAACATGGGAGACCGTATGGAACGCCGACTGTGTTGGCTGCTACTATTCTTGCGGCCCTTCCAAGGCGGAACTCGAAACCTCTGATGGAGCCATGGCGCACCAATCAGCCCGTTGGGCTGCCTCCTCACAGATTATGGTGCGTCCCCCCTCCGAATTGGCTAAAGTTCAACTTTGATGGGTCTCTTCTTCCCTCCAACCGGGCGGGCCTGGGCATTGTCGTTAGAGATCATGATGGCAGGATGATTGTGGCGGCTGGTTACCATACTGAGCAATGGGATGCTACGAGGACGGAGATTTTAGCGGCTGCAGCAATGGGGCGTGTGGTCGAGGACTGGATGCTGGACGTGGATGGAATCATTGTAGAGGGTGACTCGACCAACGCCATCAGTTGGCTCCGAGAGATGTGCAGCCCGCGGAGCAGCATTCATAGGATGGTGGAGGTCCCAGATGTGACTTTTCTGTGCAGTTTCAAGCAAATCATCTTCCAACACGTTGACCGGCTGAGTAATAAGCCGGCGGACTTCTGTGCACATTTGGCTCTCTTTGGAAATTTCCTTTGGAAGGATTGTGATAATAGGAATGTGCCTCCCTCTTTTGTGACTTTGTTAAGGGAGGATTGTGACCGAGCTTAGTCTCCTTTTTGCTTTATGTACTCTTCCTTTGCTTTGTTTTATTAATGCAATATGCAACTTTCAAGAAACCCAAAAACTTTGGGAGGTTCTTCATTTCTAGCCAAGTGTTTCTCTCACTAGTGTGTTTTAGTGTGAGAAGGTCTGGGGTATGGCGGGGGGAGACAGGCGGTCTCCTCCCCGCTCCGGCGGGGGCGGTGGTGAAGGATCGGGTGGTGGCAGCGAACGGGATAGGAGGCGGTCGGGCATTGGATCGGGTGGAGGTAAGAGGTATGTGGAGGTGAAATCGCCGGGCAAGGCGGGGACGGTCAAGGTGGCCGGGAGGAATGCTTCGGGTGGCAAGGCCGCCTGTGAGGTATTGGCGGAAGGCGCCAAAGGGGGGCCGTGCTCGGGTGAGGCGTTGGCTGGAGCCGCGCGCAACGGCAAGGCTGCTGTGGTGCTGGGCGCTAACCAGGCGTGCGCCAAAGGAGGGACGGCTGTTGCCGAACGGGTGCTGCGGGCCGGGCTTGGTTCCGCTGCTGGAACGGATCGGGGGCGTGATGCCGCCGATTCGGGCAGAGGCTATTTGGCGAATGTGCTGGATGTGATGCAAACGGAGGAGATGCAAATCTCAGGAAATCCTGTCTTTGAGGATGCTGCCATGGAATTTGAGCAAGCCCTTGAACGGGTTTCAGCTGCTGCGAATATGGAGGCAGCTGCGGCTGCTCGTAGGGCTGCAGGCTTCCAAGGCCCGTTGCCGCCGAGAGAGCCGGTGGCTGGGGATGATGTGGACATGGAATTCACCGAATGTGCTTCGAGAGGTAATCTGGGGGCTAGCCCGAACTTAGGCATGAACCTCCCTGTTCCAAAGGGAGCCGGCGAACAAGAAACTGAGGAATGCACGCAAGGTGCTTGCGGAAATGCTACTGCAGGACCGCATAAGGGTGTCTTTGGGGCAAGCATGGCTGCTAACCAGCGGGCAAGTTCGGCTAACGTTTGGAGGAGGCCGGAGCACATTAAGGTTACTGAGAGGGTTAAGAGGGGCCAATTCTCGGCTGATGGTATGTCGGTGGATCTTAAACTTGAGGTGGTGGAACGAAGCATCAACCTCTTGGAAAATGCGGTGGTTGGGAAAATATTGGGACGCCGACTCCCTTTCTTTGTGCTGGAGGCTGAGATTCGAAGACAGTGGGGTCGGTTTGGGGAATTTCAGCTCTCCACCATTGGCGTGGATTGCTTTGCGTGCACCTTCGCCTCTTCCGAGGCTAGGGATGCAGTCTTGTGCGGTGGCCCGTGGTTCTTTGGCGGAAACATCGTTGGCCTCGATAGATGGACTCCGGACTTTTCCCCAAGCTCTCTGGAAGGCTTAACTTCCCCGATTTGGATTCGGCTGCCGCAATTACCTCTCCAATATTGGGACCAGGAAACTCTTATTCGCATTACCTCGATGATTGGGGAGCCGTTGTGGATTGATGCGCAAACTGGCAATGTTGGCCGGCGGGAGTATGCACGGGTGTGCGTCAAGTTGGATCTTACGAGGAAGCTCCAATCCGGCATTTGGATTAACGGCTGGAAGGGCTGATTCCATCAGCGTGTGGAGTATGAGGGGCTAGGATTATCTTGCTTTGACTGTGGGCGCATTGGCCACGGGAAGGAGCACTGCCCAACCTGGGTAGCAGCTGGCATTACAAACTTGGGGAAGGAAGCAGCCGATGTGGCGGCTGGAATGGCTCCTGCATCTGGGACCAGTTCATCTGAAGCATCAAACAGCCCGAAGCCGGTGGGTGTTATCACGCCGTGTCCCAGCCCCAACCTGCCGAGTGGGGTTTATCTGGCGGGCAAGATTGTCCCGGGAGATGTGGGGCAGTCGTCCTCGACATCAACTCCTATTCATTCCACGGGAGGCCTTCCTCCTAAGATGGATGAGATTACTGAAGACGAAAGGCTCTATGGGCCTTGGAATGTTGTTCCGCCAAGGAAGGGAAGGAGAACACAAAAAAAGGAAACGCCGGTTGGCAAATCTCCCTTGGGGGAGAATGTCCCTAAGCAAGTGGATCTTGCCAAGGTTAAAGAACCTAAAGTTCGTCGCATGAAAGAGAACATCCGCCCTAGTCGAGGTGATAAGAAGCCCGGGGTCACGGAACCGTTGTTGTTCTCAGCGGGCATCCGATCCGTGGAGATAAGGTCAGCTAGGCCCAAGCTGGGGGCGTCTAAAGCACACTTTGACAAAGAACTACAGGCGTTGGGGCCAATTGAAGAAGCGCCTCGGAAGAGGAAAAAGGATGGCGTTACTAATTCCGGCGGCGGGGACGCGTCCCCTATGGTGGTTTAATGCCTACGACATTGTTTTGGAATTGCAGGGGGGCTCGGAAAAAGCACAAGAGCACTTACCTGCGTCACCTAGTGGGTGACAACGACGTGCAGTTTATTGGGTTGGTTGAGACCAAGATTGAAAGGTGTGACCGTGCGGACATCGACAAACTCATTGGTATGGGGTGGAATTTCTTCCACCATCCATCTCTTGGCAAATCCGACGGCATTCTCCTCCTTTGGAGACGGGATATCGCCCTGTTTGATGTGTTGGCTGTCAGTGATCAAGTGGTTGTGGCGAACCTCTCTCTCCCCGATGGTCACCAATGGATTGTTGCGGTGGTTTATGCTAATAAAGACCTCCACATTCGACGGCTGCTGTGGCAGACTATCGAAGCTTATGCGGTTCCGTCTCTTCCACTTCTTGTTGCTGGCGATTTTAATTACTGCTTGAGCCAGGAGGAGAAGAAGGAGGGCAAGCGTTTCTCCTTTTCGGAGGGAGCCCGGGAAATGTCCGACTTCATGTCCCAGAATGATCTCCATGATCTCGGATTTGTGGGTCCGAAGTTTACTTGGACCAATAACAAATCGGGCAATAGCAAAATTTGGGTCCGGCTTGATCGGTGCCTTATGAATACGGAGGGCCATAGGTGTGCCCCGTTCGCTACGGTGCGACATATGGGGCGTGTCGCGTCCGATCACGCGCCTCTGTTACTTAATCTTAAGCCACGGGTGGTGGAGAATAGGGACAACAGCTTTCGGTTTGAGGATGTGTGGACGACCTTCCCCGCCTCTTGGCGGATCGTTTGGTCGCAGTGGTCTCGGCATGATCACGGGACGCCTGGGGATATCTTGGATAGGAAGTGCCGCCGGACTCTGTGGGCTCTTTTCTTTTGGAGCCGCAGCCGCATTCGGGATCTGAATAGCCTTCGGGCTCATCTGGAGCGGCAAATTATGGAACTTCAAAGTATCGATTGTTCCCCGGGAGGACTGGATGCTGCTCAGGAAAGGGAACTCTGAAAATTGGTGGGTGAGCTCGGTGATACCATATCCCGTATTTCTATCTGGTGGAGGCAACGTG
The DNA here is from genome assembly GCA_016618105.1 of Dendrobium huoshanense. Taxonomy (NCBI): domain Eukaryota; kingdom Viridiplantae; phylum Streptophyta; class Magnoliopsida; order Asparagales; family Orchidaceae; genus Dendrobium; species Dendrobium huoshanense. Next base: position 27,806,312 of record CM028352.1, on the reverse strand, counting down.
CAAAATTGAGATGGATTGAAGAGGGAGATGCGAACTCCCATTTCTTCCATATGGCGGCCACTAGTCGTCGCCGGGAGAATCGTATTTTGAGTACCCTCACGGAAGGGGGCTCACTGGAGACTGATCCCGCATGGATCAAGGAAGAATTCTTATCCTTCTTTAGAGCCAAATGGAGGGATAGGAATGCTTGCCTGGGTAACTGGCCGGATTTTTAGGAGGGAGCGAGGATCCCCGAGCATTTTTTGGACTATCTTGCGGAAGCCATCTCGGTGGAGGAAATTCAGAGGGCTATTTTTAGCATGGGGGCCAACCGTGCTTTTGGCAATGATGGTATCACGGCTTCCTTCCTGAAGTTTTATTGGGAAATCATTAAGAGGGAGGTTGTGGCAGCGGTGTGTGATTTTTTCCTTACTAATCAAAAGATGGACAGCTGAAAGGAGACGGTGATTGTCCTTATTCCAAAAGTTGTAAATGCTAACTCTCCTATGAAATTTCGTCCCATCAGTCTTTGCCAAACGCTCTACAAGGTGGTGGCGAAGGTCCTTGTGGGACGCATGAAACCGGTTCTGGCACATGTTGTTGGTGAAAAACAAGGGGCTTTCATTCCGGGTCGCTCTATTTCCCACCATGCCTTAATGGCCCAAAAAATTATGTGCTCGTTCCAGCACTCGACAAGGCTTGCGGGGATGATGGCCCTCAAGATCGATATGGAGCAGGCCTACGATTGTATGGCTTGGGATACCTTATCTCAAGTTATGGACCGGATGGGCTTCCCGAGGAGTTTCAACGATTGGGTAATCAATTGCATTTCTTTTCCTCGTTTTCAACTGCTAATTAACGGGTGCAGGACGGAGTGGATTGAAGGACGCTGCGGGTTTCGGCAAGGCTGCCCCTTGTCGCCGTATCTCTTCATCCTCTGCTCGGAGCTACTGACTAAGGCCCTTGCCCAGCGGGGTGAGTTCCTTGGGGTTCGGACTACAAGGGGGGGCCCACGGATTTCGCACCTCTTGTATGCTGATGACATCCTTATCTTTGCTGAGGCGAGCGGTGCCAAAGCCAATTGCATTAAGGAGGTTTTGCACAGCTACTGTAGCTGGTCTGGTCAGAAGATCAATTGTGCTAAGTCGGCGATTTTGATTAGCAAAAAATGCCCCATGTGGAAACAACGCCGGATCGCTAATTCCCTGGAGTTCCGTCGGGTTGACAGCTTCGAGTACCTTGGGGTACCTTTGGTTATGAGGAAGTTGGTGGCTTCCGATTTCTCACGGGTTGTTCAAAATGTGCTGTCCAAGATAACTGCGTGGGGGAAGCGACATCTATCGCTGGCCAGAAGGGTGACTTTGATCCGAACCTCTGTCCTCACTACTGCCATGTATCTCATGACTCACACGGATGTACCTAAAGGCATTCTTAATACCATTGAGAAGATTGCACGCCAGTTCTTATGGAAGAAAGATGCTGCTAACCGCAGCATTCACTATGTTTCCTGGACTGATCTTTGCTGCCCTTTGGATGCGGGAGGGCTGGGGTTCCATGCTGCGGCAAATTGGCAAGCACCCTTACGTGCTCGGCTCGCTTGGGAATTCATCCACGACGACTCTTCGATTCTTAGCCGACTCCTTACGACAAAATATGGACGGGATCCCTGGAATTGGGAGGGTGGCAAAAACACCTCTACAAGCTGGAAGATTATTGTGGAAGGCTCGGCTGCTCTTCGGCCCGTTATTCGGTGGATGATTGGCGACGGAAGAATCATTGACATCCTGAATGATATCTGGATTCTTAATCGCAGGTTATGCAATTGGCCTTCGTTTTTGGATGCTAATTCGCTTGAGGAAAAGTTGGTTGGGGACTTCCTCGATGAGAACCTGAATTGGAGGCGAGACCTCATTGACTAGTGCTTTGGGGAAATTTTGGCCCAATGAATTTCATTACTGCAGACTAATACGGGGGAGGGCGTCGATAAACCGGAGCTTGTGCAGTCGTCCCTTGCCTCCACTATCACGTCTATGGCCTATAGGATTAAATTCCCATCCCGGGACCCTCAGATTCGGTGGCTAAAGAAGCTCAAGCTGCACCCACGTGAGCACATGTTCTGGTGGCGGGCCCTCAGGAATGCCGTGCCAACCAACCTATGGCTGTACCGCAGAGGGCTGCGGGAGACGGCGGAATGCCCTTGGGGCTGCAATGCTGAGGAATCTCTCCCTCACCTTACCTGCAGCTGTGAGAAATTATTGACCATCTTTGCGATTGCTGCGAATTGGGGCTTCCAGGTGCCGAAATTCAATTTCTGGGATGAGCTTTTAGATGGCCTGAGGAGCTCTGCGGATGACAACCCGTGTATGGGTAGGTTCTATTGTTACACCGTATACCAATTTTGGAGATCCCGGAACGACAATATCCATGGACGGTCATGCTCCACACCATCGGTCATTGTTGCTACTGTCTTATCGATGTTGCCGAAGCCTTATTCTTTGCCGGCTATGGAGCAATGGTGCGCTGCTCAGCCCTCCGGGCAGCCTTTTGATAAACTTTGGTGCACCCCCCCTCCTAACTGGATAAAGTTTAATGTTGACGCCTCGATTCAGGAATCTGCTTCTGCGGGGCTGGGGGTTGTTGTTCGGGATCACATGGGACGGCTCCTCCTTGCGGCTGGGCGGCATATTGAGCATTGGGATGTTACGGCTGCTGAAATTTCAGCGGCTTTGACCATCAGGGAGGTTGCCACTAAGGATATGCTGGACTACGATGGTATCGTCATTGAAGGAGATTGACGTAATGCTATTTGCTGGCTCCAAAATGCGTTCAACCGACTACATAAAATGCACCATTGCATTGAGGGGTCGGACCTTACCTTCTTGCTGGACTTCAAGCAGGTCCTTTTTCAGTTTGTGCCGCGGGAGAGCAACCAACCAGCAGACTTTTGTGCCCGTATGGCTTGCTTTGGAGACTTTTACTGGGAAGGGGGTAGCGTATGTGCTATTCCCCTGACTTTTCTTTCGTTACTTAGAAGGGAGAGTGACTGCATGTAGTCACTCTACCTTTGCTTGTTCCTATGTACTTTCTCCTTTATTTTATTAATGCACATGCAATCTTCAAGGAACCCAAAAACTTTGGGGGAGGTTCTTCATTTCTTGCCAAGTGTTTCTCTCACTAGAGTGTTTTAGTGTGAGAAGGTCTGGGGTATGGCGGGGGGAGACAGGCGGTCTCCTCCCCGCTCCGGCGGGGGCGGTGGTGAAGGATCGGGTGGTGGCAGCGATCGGGATAGGAGGCGGTCGGGCATATGATCAGGTGGAGGTAAGAGGTATGTGGAGGTGAAATCGCCGGGCAAGGCAGGGACGGTCAAGCTGCTGGGAGGAATGCTTCGGGTGGCAAGGCCGCCTGTGAGGTATTGGCGGAAGGCGCCAAAGGGGGGCCGTGCTCGGGTGAGGCGTTGGCTGGAGCCGCGCGCAACGGCAAGGCTGCTGTGGTGCTTGGCGCTAACCAGGCGTGCGCCAAAGGAGGGACGGCTGTTGTCGAACGGGTGCTGCGGGCCGGGCTTGGTTCTGCTGCTGGAACGGATGGGGGGCTTGATGCCGCCGATTCGGGCAGAGGCTGTTTGGCGAATGTGCTGGATGCGATGCAAATGGAGGAGATGCAAATCTCGGGAAATCCTGTCTTTGAGGATGCTGCCACGGAATTTGAGCAAGCCCTTGAACGGGTTTCAGCTGCTGCGAATATGGAGGCAGCTGCGGCTGCTCGTAGGGCTGCAGGCTTCCAAGGCCCGTTGCCGCCGAGAGAGCCGGTGGCTGGGGATGATGTGGACATGGAATTCACTGAATGTGCTTCGGGAGGTAATCTGGGGGCTAGCCCAAACTTAGGCGTGAACCTCCCTGTTCCAAAGGGAGCCGGCGAACAAGAAACTGAGGAATGCACGCAAGGTGCTTGTGAAAATGCTACTGCAGGACCGCATAAGGGTGTCTTTGGGGCAAGCACGGCTGCTAACCAACGGGCAAGTTTGACTAACGTTTGGAGGAGGCCGGAGCACATTAAGGTTACTGAGAGGGTTAAGAGGGGCCAATTCTCGGCTGATGGTATGTCGGTGGATCTTAAACTTGAGGTGGTGGAATGAAGCATCAACCTCTTGGAAAATGCGGTGGTTGGGAAAATATTGGGACGCCGATTCCCTTTCTTTGTGCTGGAGGCTGAGATTCGAAGACAGTGGGGTCGGTTTGGGGAATTTCAGCTCTCCACCATTGGCGTGGATTGCTTTGCGTGCACCTTCGCCTCTTCTGAGGCTAGGGATGCAGTCTTGTGCGGTGGCCCGTGGTTCTTTGGCGGAAACATCGTTGGCTTCGATAGATGGACTTCAGACTTTTCCCCAAGCTCTCTGGAAGGCTTAACTTCCCCGATTTGGATTCGGCTGCCGCAATTGCCTCTCCAATATTGGGACCAGGAAACTCTTATTCGCATTACCTCGATGATTGGGGAGCCATTGTGGATTGATGCGCAAACTGGCAATGTTGGCCGGCGGGAATATGCACGGGTGTGCGTCAAGTTGGACCTTGCGAGGAAGCTCCAATCCGGCATTTGGATTAACGGCTGGAAGGGCTGATTCCATCAGCGTGTGGAGTATGAGGGGCTAGGATTATCTTTCTTTGAATGTGGGCGCATTGGCCACAGGAAGGAGCACTGCCCAACCCGGGTAGCAGCTGGCATTGCAAACTTGGGGAAGGAACCAGCCGATGTGGCGGCTGGAAAGGCTCCTGCATTTGGGACTAGTTCATCTGCAGCATCGAACAGCCCGAAGCCGGTGGGTGTTATCACGCCGTGTCTCAGCCCCAACCTGCCGAGTGGGGGTTATCTGGCGGGCAAGATTGTCCCAGGAGATGTGGGACAGTCGTCCTCGACATCAACTCCTATTCATTCCACGGGAGGCCTTCCTCCTAAGATGGATGAGATTACTGAAGACGAAAGGCTCTATGGGCCTTGGAATGTTGTTCCGCCAAGGAAGGAAAGGAGAACACAAAAAAAGGAAATGCCAGTTGCAAAATCTCCCTTGGGGGAGAATGTCCCTAAGCAAGTGGATCTTGCCAAGGTTAAAGAACCTAAAGTTCGTCGCATGAAAGAGAACTTCCGCCCTAGTCGAGGTGATAAGAAGCCCAGGGTCACGGAACCGTTGTTGTTCTCGGCGGGCATCCAATCCGTGGAGACAAGGTCAGCTAGGCCCAAGCTGGGGGCGTCTAAAGCACACTTTGACAAAGAACTATAGGCGTTGGGGCCAATTGAAGAAGCGCCTCGGAAGAGGAAAAAGGATGGCGTTACTAATTCCGGTGGCGGGGACGCGTCCCCTATGGTGGTTTAATGCCTTCGAAATTGTTTTGGAATTGCGGGGGGGGGGGGCTCGGAAAAAGCACACGAGCGCTTACCTGCATCACCTAGTGGGTGACAACGACGTGCAGTTTATTGGGTTGGTTGAGACCAAGATTGAAAGGTGTGACCGTGCGGACATCGACAAACTCATTGGTATGGGGTGGAATTTCTTCCACCATCCATCTCTTGGCAAATCCGGGGGCATTCTCCTCCTTTGGAGACGGGATATCGCCCTGTTTGATGTGTTGGCTGTCAGTGATCAAGTGGTTGTGGGGAACCTCTCTCTCCCCGATGGTCACCAATGGATTGTTGCGGTGGTTTATGCTAATAAAGACCTCCACATTCGACGGCTGCTGTGGCAGACTATCGAAGCTTATGCGGTTCCGTCTCTTCCGCTTCTTGTTGATGGCGATTTTAATTGCTGCTTGAGCCAGGAGGAGAAGAAGGGGGGCAAGCGTTTCTCCTTTTCGGCGGGAGCCCAGGAAATGTCCGACTTCATGTCCCAAAATGATCTCCATGATCTCGGATTTGTGGGTCTGAAGTTTACTTGGACCAATAACAAATCGGGCAATAGCAAAATTTGGGTCTGGCTTGATCGGTGCCTTATGAATACGGAGGGCCTTAGGTGTGCCCCGTTCGCTACGATGCGACATATGGGGCGTGTCGCCTCCGATCACGCGCCTCTTTTACTTAATCTTAAGCCACGGGTGGTGGAGAATAGGGACAACAGCTTTCGGTTTGAGGATGTGTGGACGACCTTCCCCGCCTCTTGGCGGATCGTTTGGTCGCAGTGGTCTCGGCATGATCACGGGACGCCTGGGGATATCTTGGATAGGAAGTGCCGCCGGACTCTGCGGGCTCTTTTCTTTTGGAGCCGCAACCGCATTCGGGATCTGAATAGCCTTCGGGCTCATCTGGAGCGGCAAATTCTGGAACTTCAAAGTATCGATTGTTCCCCGGGAGGACTGGATGCTGCTCAGGGAAGGGAACTCCGGAAATTGGTGGGTGAGCTCGGTGATACCTTATCCCGTATTTCTATTTGGTGGAGGCAACGTGCAAAATTGAGATGGATTGAAGAGGGAGATGCGAACTCCCATTTCTTCCATATGGCGGCCACTAGTCGTCGCCGGGAGAATCGTATTTTGAGCACACTCACGGAAGGGGGCACACTGGAGACTGATCCCGCACGGATCAAGGAAGAATTCTTATCCTTCTTTAGAGCCAAATGGAGGGATAGGAATGCTTGCCTGGGTAACTGGCTGGATTTTTAGGAGGGAGCGAGGATCCCCGAGCATTTTTTGGACTATCTTGCGGAAGCCATCTCGGTGGAGGAAATTCAGAGGGCTGTTTTTAGCATGGGGGCCAACCGTGCTCCTGGCAATGATGGTATCACGGCATCCTTCCTGAAGTTTTATTGGGAAATCATTAAGAGGGAGGTTGTGGCAGCGGTGTGTGATTTTTTCCTTACTAATCAAATGATGGACAGCTGGAAGGAGACGGTGATTGTCCTTATTCCGAAAGTTGTAAATGCTAACTCTCCTACAAAATTTCGTCCCATCAGTCTTTGCCAAACGCTCTACAAGGTGGTGGCGAAGGTCCTTGTGGGACGCATGAAACCGGTTCTAGCACATGTTGTTGGTGAAGAACAAGGGGCCTTCATTCCGGGTCGCTCTATTTCCCACCATGCCTTAATGGCCCAAGAAATTATGTGCTCGTTCCAGCACTCGACAAGGCTTGCGGGGATGATGGCCCTCAAGATCGATATGGAGCAGGCCTACGATTGTATGGCTTGGGATACCTTATCTCAAGTTATGGACCGGATGGGCTTCCCGCGGAGTTTCACCGATTGGGTAATCAATTGCATTTCTTTTCCTCGTTTTCAACTGCTAATTAACGGGTGCAGGACGGAGTGGATTGACGGACGCTGCGGGTTTCGGCAAGGCTGCCCCTTGTCGCCGTATCTCTTCATCCTCTGCTCGGAGCTACTGACTAAGGCCCTTGCCCAGCAGGGTGAGTTCCTTGGGGTTCGGACTACAAGGGGGGGCCCGCAGATTTCGCACCTCTTGTATGCTGATGACATCCTTATCTTTGCTGAGGCGAGCGGTGCCAAAGCCAATTGCATTAAGGAGGTGTTGCACAGCTACTGTAGCTGGTCTGGTCAGAAGATCAATTGTTCTAAGTCGGCAATTTTGTTTAGCAAAAAATGCCCCATGTGGAAACAACGCCGGATCGCTAATTCCCTGGAGTTCCGTCGGGTTGACAGATTCGAGTACCTTGGGGTACCTTTGGTTATGAGGAAGTTGGTGGCTTCCGATTTCTCACGGGTTGTTCAAAATGTGCTGTCCAAGATAACTGCTTGGGGGAAGCGACATCTGTCGCTGGCCGGAAGGGCGACTTTGATCCGAACCTCTGTCCTCACTACTGCCATGTATCTCATGACTCACACGGATGTACCTAAAGGCATTCTTAATACCATTGAGAAGATTGCACGCCAGTTCTTATGGCAGAAAGATGCTGCTAACCGCGGCCTTCACTATGTTTCCTGGACTGATCTTTGCTGCCCTTTGGATGCGGGAGGGCTGGGGTTCCATGCTGCAGCAAATTGGAAAGCACCCTTACGTGCTCGGCTCGCTTGGGAATTCATCCACGACGACTCTTCGATTCTTAGCCGACTCCTTACGGCAAAATATGGACGGGATCCCTGGAATTGGGAGGGTGGCCGGAACACCTCTACAAGCTGGAAGATTATTGTGGAAGGCTCGGCTGCTCTTCGGCCCGTTATTCGGTGGAAGATTGGCGACGGAAGAAGCATTGACATCCTGAATGATATCTAGATTCTTAATCGCAGGTTATGCAATTGGCCTTCGTTTTTGGATGCTAATTCGCTTGAGGAAAAGTCGGTTGGTGACTTCCTCGATGAGAACCTGAATTGGAGGCGGGACCTCCTTGACCAGTGCTTTGGGGAAACTTTGGCCCAACGAATTTCGTTACTGCAGACTAATACGGGGGAGGGCGTCGATAAACCGGAGCTCGTGCAGTCGTCCCTTGCCTCCACTATCACGTCTATGGCCTATAGGATAAAATTCCCATCCCGGGACCCTCAGATTCGGTGGCTAAAGAAGCTCAAGCTGCACCCACGTCAGCACATGTTCTGGTGGAGGGCCCTCAGGAATGCCGTGCCAACCAACCTATGGCTGTACCGCAGAGGGCTGCGGGAGACGGCGGAATGCCCTTGGGGCTGCAATGCTGAGGAATCTCTCCCTCACCTTACCTGCAGCTGTGAGAAATTATTGACCATCTTTGCGATTGCTGCGAATTGGGGCTTCCAGGTACCGAAATTCAATTCCTGGGATGAGCTTTTAGATGGCCTAAGGAGCTCTGCGGATGACAACCCGAGTATGGGTAGGTTCTATTGTTACACCGTATACCAATTTTGGAGATCCCGGAACGACAAGATCCATGGTCGGTCATGCTCCACACCGTCGGTCATTGTTGCTACTGTCTTATCGATGTTGCCGAAGCCTTATTCTTTGCCGGCTATGGAGCAATGGTGCGCTACTCAGCCCTCCGGGCTGCCTTCTGACAAACTTTGGTGCACCCCCCTCCTAACTGGATAAAGTTTAATGTTGATGCCTCGATTCAGGAATCTGCTTCTACGGGGCTGGGGGTTGTTGTTCGGGATCACATGGGACGGCTCCTCCTTACGGCTGGGCGGCATATTGAGCATTGGGATGTTACGACTGCTGAAATTTCAGCAGCTTTGACCATCAGGGAGGTTGCCACTAAGGATATGCTGGACTACGATGGTATCGTCATTGAAGGAGATTGCCGTAATGCTATTTACTGGCTCCAAAATGCGTTCAACCGACTACATAAAATGCACCATTGCATAGAGGGGCCGGACCTTACCTTCTTTCTGGACTTCAAGCAGGTCCTTTTTCAGTTTGTGCCGCGGGAGAGCAACCAACCAGCAGACTTTTGTGCCCGTATGGCTTGCTTTGGAGACTTTTACTGGGAAGGGGGTAGCATATGTGCTATTCCCCCGACTTTTCTTTCGTTACTTAGAAGGGAGAGTGACTGCATGTAGTCACTCTACCTTTGCTTATTCCTATGTACTTTCTCCTTTATTTTATTAATGCATATGCAATCTTCAAGGAACCCAAAAACTTTGGTTCTCAAGTGGTGGTGATAGGGAGAGGCGGCGTTCGGGTGTTGGTTCTCAAGGGGGACGCAAGGGTGAGGATGCTAGATCCCCGGCCAAGGCGGGCAATGGGAAGGCGGCGGGTAAGGTGCTTGCGGCTGCAAGACCTTCGAGAGCTGAAGGATGTGAGGGGGCGCGGGGAAGCAAGGCGTCTGATGGACTTGGTGGTGGCCAAGTTAACACTAGGGGACGAACGACCTTAGCCGTTTTGGCGGATAAGGATCCGGATGGCGCGCCTGATGGGTTGCGGGAGGCGGATCCGCACGCCATGGACTCACGGCCGGTTGGTGAGGACAGCATTGCTATGGATTTCGAACAGACCTTGGACCGTGTTGCGACGGCGGCCAGCGTGGAGGCTGCTGCGGCTGCCAGAAGGGCCCTTGCGCTGGAGCTGGCGACAAAGCCTGTGTTGGATACTGAAATGGGACAGCAGGCCATGGCTAATGGTGTTCACACCGAGGATGATGTTGCCCGGAATCAGGATGTCCAGGTAACGAATGCCGCAACTGGTGCTATTGGAATGGATGCCGACATGTCCACGGGGGGTGGTGTGAGCAACGGGATGGAATCTGGAGACTTTGGCTTAGGTGTGAACCAACCATTCTCCATGGGATGCGGCGGCGGATTGCCTACGGCTCGCACATAAGGTGCTTGTCGGAATGCGTCTACGGGTCAGCGCAGCACGATCTTTGGTGGACAGGCTACACCGAGGAATCACGAACAACCTGCTAACGCCTCGAAGAGGCCTGAGCATGTCCGAATTACGGAGGAGGTCGCCCAAGGGGCTTTCTCTACGGATGGAATATCCGTAAATCTCCACATGGATCTTGTGGAGAAGAGCATCCATGCTCTGGATAACGCTGTTGTGGGCAAAGTGCTTGGCAAAAGGCTTCCATTCTTTGTTTTGAATGCGGAGATTAAGCGGCAATGGGGTAAGTTCGGTGAATTCCACCTTTCCACCATTGGCACGGATTGTTTCGTTTGCTGTTTTCGTTCAGCTGAAGCAAGGGATGCTGTCCTCTGCGGAGGACCGTGGTTCTTCAACGGAAATATTGCTGGACTTGATCGTTGGACGCCAACGTTCTCTCCGAATTCTATGGCGAGACTTTCTTCTCCCATTTGGATTCGCCTTCCTCAGCTTCCGCTGCAGTACTTGGACCTTCATAATCTCATGCGAATTGCCTCCCAATTTGGTACACCCTTGTGAATCGATGCCCAAACGGCCGGGGACGGACGGAGGGAATATGCACGTGTGTGCGTTCGGCTTGATCTGGCCAAGCAGCGTCAAACTGGAACCTGGGTTAACGGATGGAATGGTCGGTTCTATCAGCGTGTGGAGTATGAAGGACTCAGCTTGTCCTGTTTTGGTTGTGGTCGGGTTGGCTACCGTCAAGAGAACTGCCCTGGTAAGCGGGATACTTGTAATGTGGGGCCAAATGGAACTCAGGTTATCTCTGCTATGGAGAAAGGGAATACCGTTGGAGGCGGATCAAGTGTGGCCTCTACTAGTAGACCGCTGGGATGCCAAGTAGAGGAACAAACGGAGCTGTGTTCCCCCTCGGTGGGGGACGGTATGAAGAACCATAGCAGCTGTAAAGGGCAGCAGACCGAGCATTTGGGAGGGGAATTTGTTACTCCTGCCCCTTGCAAGACAGCGCTGATTGGTGATTTGGGTAAGACTCCGGAGCTTACAGAGGATGAAAAACAGTTTGGTGAATGGAATCTTGTCCCCCCAAGGAAGAAAAATGCGGGAAAGCAGAAAAAGGAAAGGATGTGGCTGCGAGTGAGCCTCTTCGGGAAAATGCACCACGCCAGGTGAACCTTAAGGAGGTCGGGGAACCGTCGAAGGGCCGTAGTAAGAAAAATCTTCGACCGAGTTGGCGCAAGCTTGGCGTTATGGAGCAACCTTGTTCTCGGCCGGTGTTGTTCGGGACAGACCGAAGCTTGGGGCCTCCAAGGCCCATTTTGACAAAGAGTTGCAGGCTCTCGGGCCCATTAAGGTGGGGCCACGGAAGAGGCGAAAGGAGGGTGATGTTGGATCGTGCGGCGGGGACGCTTCCCCTATGGGTGCCCAATGACTCACATCATTCTTTGGAATTGTAGGGGTGTCCGTAAGAAAAACACGGGCAACTACCTACGGGACCTCATTTCTAACAATGAAGTTCAATTGGTGGGGTTGGTGGAGACCAAAGTGGAGAGTTTTGGTAGGACTGATGTTGATCGTCTAGTGGGTCGGGGATGGGACTTCTTCCATTACCCGGCGGTTGGTAAATCTGGTGGAATGCTTCTTATTTGGAGGAATGAAATTGTCAAATTTGAGCTGGGAGTGGTTATGAATCAATGTATTGGTGGCCGGCTAATTCTTCCGTCTCTGCAGCAATGGGATGTTCTCCTTGTGTATGCCAACAAGGATTACCATGTGCGACGGCAGCTTTGGGATACTATTGGTTCGGTGCTAACTGGAAATGGACCCGTTGTGGTGGGGGGTGATTTTAATTGTTGTCTTTCTCAGGAGGAGAAGAAAGGTGGTAAGCGTTTTCGGTTTTCTGTGGGGGCCCAGGAGATGGCTGAGGCGTTTGTTCGCAATGATCTCCATGACTTGGGATTTTCTGGCCCCAAGTACACGTGTTCTAATAATAAGGACGCGGCAAGCCGCATTTGGGTGCGGTTGGACCGCGTCTTGATTAATTCTGAAGGGATTCATGCGGCTCCTATGGCTTCTGTTCGGCATCTCCCTCAGCTGGCTTCCGACCACTGCCCACTTCTTGTGGGGCTAGCTCAATGTGGTGGTGCGCCGAGCTCCAAATGGGTCTGGTTTGAGGACATTTGGATGAGTTTTCCTGCCTCGTGGCGGGTAGTGCACGGTGCATGGAACATGAATGATTGGGGTGATCCGGCGGAGGTGGTCAACCGCAAATGTAAACGGACGCTTAAGGCTCTTCTCTATTGGAGTCATCACCGCATTCGTGATCTGGGAACACACAAAAATAAGCTGGAAAGCCGTATTGCTGATTTACAGCTTATTGACTGTTCGACGGAGGGCCTAAGTCTGGAGCAAGAGAATGAATTGTGGTTAAATATTGGGGAATTTAACGCTACATTGGCCCGCTTGGCTACGTGGTGGTGACAACGTGCCAAAGTCCGCTGGATTGAAGAGGGGGATGCCAACTCACATTTTTTTCATACTATGGCATCGTCTCGTCGCCGTTCTAACCGTGTGGATGAGCTTCAGCTGAATGGTGGTGAGACCACGCATGACCAGAAGCGGATACACGATGCTTTCTGAGCCTTTTTCTCGGATAAATGGAAGCTACGGGAGACCTGCTGGGATAATTGGCCTATCTTTCAAACCATGGACATGCTCTCGGCACCTTGCCGGGACTCACTTGATGTTGAGGTAACGGAAGAGGAAATTGCGAAGGCTGTGTTTAGCCTTGGTAATAACCGTGCGCCTGGCCTTGACGGTATCACGTCATCCTTCTTGAAATTTTATTGGAATATTATTAAAATTGATGTTTGTAACGCCGTTAAGGCGTTTTTTGTTACTAATCAAATGTGTGATTTGTGGAAGGATACACTTGTGGTTCTTTTGCCTAAGGGAGCGGCGGCTAAAGACCCGGCTCACTTCCGCCCCATTAGTCTTTGCCAGTCCTTCTATAAAATTGTTGCTAAAATTCTTGTTAGTCGGTTGAAGCCGCTCCTGAGCAGACTTGTTGGGGAGGAGCAAGGCGCTTTCGTTCCGGGTCGCTCCATTTCCAGCCATGGGCTTCTTGCCCAAGAGGTTCTTTGCAAATTTCAACACTCCACCTCGAAGGATGGCTTCTTGGCGGTTAAGGTGGACATGGCACAGGCTTATGACTGCATGGCATGGAGTACCCTGCGGCGTGTTATGGAGGCCATGGGGTTCTCTCAGAAATTTATCACTTGGGTGTTGCAGTGTGCTACTAACCCGAGATTTTCTTTTCTACTCAATGGAACTCGGTCTGAGTGGATTGCGGCTTTTAGTGGGTTCCGTTAGGGATGCCTACTATCCCCTTACTTATTTATTCTTTGCTCTGAGCTGCTCTGCAAGGCTTTTAGACAGGAGGGAGTTTCGTTGGGAGTTTAGATTGTTCCGAATGGGGAAAGGGTGTCGCATCTTCTCTACACGGATGATATTCTCATGTTTGCGGAAGCCCGCCGCGCCAATGTTTTAATGATCTCCCAGATTCTGGATATGTACTGTGAATGGACGGGGCAGAAAGTTAATTGTTCCAAATCGGCTATCCTCTTTAATAGAAAGTGTCCCCGTTGGAAATGCCGCCGACTTTCCAAACTGCTTGGATTCTGGTTAGTGAAATCACTTGAGTATCTCAGATTACCTTTGGTCCTGCGTAAGCCGGTTGCCTCTGACTTCTCTAAAATTCTCAAGAACGCTAACGATAAACTGAATGTGTGGGGCAAGCGGCATCTATCTTTGGCAGGTCGGGCTACTCTTATTCGCACTGCGCTGCTTGCCATCCCGTTATACTGCATGACTCTCGCGGGCATTCCTAGGGGCATATTGGCGGCTATTGATAAATTGGGAAGACAATTCCTTTGGGGAAAAAAATGGGAATACAGGTGGGCTGCACTATGTGGCCTGGGAGGAGATGTGTAAGCCACAAGATCAAGGTGGCCTGGGTTTTCATTCGACAGTTAATTGGCAAGGTCCGCTGCGTGCTCGGTTGGCCTGGGATTTTATTAGCCACCCGAATTCTCTTCTTAATCGTCACTTGGTGGCTAAGTATGGTGAAAACCCGTGGAAGGCTACTGTACTTAGTTGTTTTGGAACCGGGCTACTGTACTTAGTTGTTTTGGTGAAGTGCTGAGGAACCGGATTTTAAATCTCCCATCGAACGTTGGGAGCGGTCGGGACAAGCCGGAGCTGATCCAAAGATGTGTGGGTTCGACGGTGGCTATGTTATCTTATATGGCTCGAATTGGTGCGGGGGAGTATAAATTCAAATGGCTTCGCCAGCTCAAACTACATCCTCGTGAGAAATTTTTTTGGTGGAGGCTTCTTAGGGATGCTATCCCCAATAATGTGTGGCTTTTTAGAAGAAATCTGTGTGATACTATGCTATGCCCGTGGGGTTGTTCAGTAGAGGAGACCCTAAGCCATTGCACTTTTCAATGCCAAAAAATTGCCCAGGTTCTGAATTGTCTTTCCGATTGGGGTTTCCAATTGCCAACCTTTACTTCGTTTGACGAAATGACGTGTTCTTTGAAGTGCATGGCCAAAAACAATCCGGCCATTGGCAGAATTTTTTGCTATGTGGTTTATCAAACCTGGCGTGCTCGGAACGCTATGAAGCATGGTCGTCCTTTTGGTACTACTTTGGTGATAGCTGCGACTGTCATTTCCCAAATTCCTAAGTCATTTTGCATGCCTCCTACGGAGCTATGGTGCATCAATCAGTCTATTGGGCTGCCGAGCCATATGTTATGGTGCACCCCCCCTCCAACGTGGCTCAAAGTGAACTTTGATGCGGCTGTCCTCCCCTCTAATTGTGCTGGCCTGGGTGTGGTTTTGCGTGATGACTGCGGGCGGCTTCTGGTTGCGTCGGGCAATCGGACTGAACAGTGGGATATTGCTCAAGAGGAACGGTGTGCGGCTATGGCCGTTCGGCATGTTATTGAAGATTGGATGTTTGATTCGGGTGGGCTGATTGTGGAGGGGGATTGCGTGGATGCCATCCGATGGTTGCAGGAGGTCTATAATCCCAACTCTGATATTCATAGGCTGCCGACTGGCTCGGACTTGTCCTTCATTAGCAAATTCCGGCAGGTGATCTTTCAACATATTCCCCGTCGCAGCAACCGACCGGCCGATTTTTGTGCCCATCATGCTCTTGGTGGTGATTTTGTGTGGAAAAATGTTAATGATTTTGTAATCCCCCAAACTCTTATGGAGTTAATTAGGGCGAAAAGTGATAGAGCTTAGCATTGTATTTTGTGTTCTTCCTTTATTTTCTAATGCATATGCAACTTTCAAGGAACCCAAAAACTTTGGGAGGTTCTTCATTTCTTTCCACTCCTTTCTCTCACTAGAGTGTTTCCTAGAGAGAGAAGCTCTGGGCATAGCGGGGGGAGACAGGCGGTCTCCTCCCCGCTCCGGTGGGAGTGTTGGTGGAGACGGTTCGGGTGGTGGCAACAGGGACAGGCGACGGTCAGGTATTGGTTCGGGTGGTGGGCTGAAGTACGTGGAGGTGCGTTCTCCGGCTAAGGGCGGCAATGCCGGTTTGGGTAAGGCAAGTGGCAAAGGCTCGGCGGCCTCTAGGGCCGGCGGGGATGAGTCTTTCGGGAGCTCCAAAGGGGGCAAGGCTGCTGCTGAGTTGACGTCGGGCAGCTCGGGGAGTTCACGCACGGGGGCGGCACCGACTAGGGCTAGTCGGGATGGCGTCCGGGGTGGAGCTGGGCATAATCTGGTGGAGCGGGATGTTGATTTCTAGCTCAAGGCTAATCCCACGTTTGAGCCCAATGATGCGGCTATGGAGTTTGAACAGGCTATGGAACGGGTGCCGCAGGCGGCCACTGCGGAGGCTGCGGCTGCTGCGCGGCGGGGCATTGCGATGGCTGGGCCGAAGGCGAAAAGCATGGAGCCGGTGAAGGGGTGTTCGGAATCGGCTGAAAAATATGGACCAAGGTATGGAAGATTGCCCGGAGAATTTTTCCGATCAGGCCCCCTCTAGTGGAGGGGATATTGAGATGAATTTGGGCGTTTATGGCTTGGCGGAGCCAACCAAGACTTGTGCAGGTTCGGGCGGCTGCCCGCCGAACGGTAGTGTTGTAGGTGTGAACGGCATTGGTGCTGATGGCACTCTGCCTCTTCCCAATCAGGAAGGCACGCAAGGTGCTTGTGGAAATGCGCCAACAGCCAAACAAGCTGGAATTTTTGGCACGGCTGCGGCGGGGGAGGCCCGGCCTTCTTCGGCAAATGTATGAAAGCGCCCGGAACACATCAAGGTCACGGAGGCTGTGAAACGGGGACAGTTTTCTTCCGATGGCGTATCGGTTGACCTTAAGATGGAATTGGTGGAGCATAGCATCAATTTGCTGGAAAATGCGGTGGTAGGGAAAATCTTGGGGAGACGGCTCCCGTTATTCGTCCTGGAAAGTGAAATTCGGCGGCAGTGGGGACGTTTCGGCGACCTCCAAATTTCAGCCATTGGTACGGATTGCTTTGCTTGCACTTTTGACACGATGGAGGCAAGGGATTCGATCCTATGTGGGGGACCATGGTTCTTTAGTGGTAAGATCGTGGGCCTCGACCGCTGGACACCGGAGTTCTCTCCAAGCTCGCTTGTGGGCTTATCTTCACCAGTGTGGATCTGGTTGCCACAACTCCCACTGCAATATTGGCACCCAGATAATTTGATCAGAATTGCTTCCATGATCGGCGAGCCATTGTGGATTGATGCACAAACCGGGGCAAGGGGGAGACGGGAGTATGCCCGTATATGTGTTAAGCTGGATCTTGCCTCCAAGCTTCAAGCGGGGATATGGATCAATGGCTGGAAAGGCCGCTTCCACCAACGAGTCGAGTATGAGGGACTCGGGCTTTCGTGCTTCGATTGTGGCCGGGTGGGGCACAAACGGGAGCAATGCCCGGCACGGCCAACTGCGTCGCCTGTTGGCATTGGGTGGAACAAGGGTCTGCAAACGGATTCAATACAACCTCCCGGACGGGGTGAGGCGAGCTCATCGGCTAGCAGCAAATCACCAATTGAGGGACACGGGCTGGTTGTTGGGACCATCACTCCGTTGCCACCGTCCCGGGTTGCAGGGACGGGTGAAGATCTCGGCAAGTTAACCGGTGCCACGCCCGGCCTGAACTGCTCTTCGACTCCTGCCACGCCTTGTGACAATGTGGGGGCGACTGAAAGCCCAGCTTTAACGGAGGATGAAAAATTGTTTGGGGAATGGAATCTTGTGGCCCCACGTAAGGGTAGGAAGCCGCCCAAGAAGTTGCCGATTGAGGCTAAGTTGCCGTTGGGAGAAAATACTCCGAGGCAAGTTAATTTGGATAAAGTCAAGGAGCCTAAAGCAGTCCGAATGAAAGAAAATTTCCAACCCAGCAAGGGGGACAAACGGCCAGGGACTATCGAGCCTTTGTTATTCAAGGCCGGGGCGAGGCCGGCTCGGCCCAAACTAGGGGCGTCGAAGGCTCACTTCGATAAGGAACTCCAAGCTCTCGGACCTATTAAAGAGGCTCCGCGGAAGCGCAGAAAGGATGGGGGGACCAATGCCGGCGGCGGGGACGCGTCCCCTATGGTGTCGTAATGTCTACACTCCTATTCTGGAATTGCAGGGGGGCCCGTAAGAGATGCACGGGCAACTACCTGCGTCACCTTATTGGTGACAATGATGTGCACTTCATTGGTCTAGTGGAGACCAAAATTGAGCAATTGGACCGCACCGATGTTGATAGGATGGTCGGGCACAATTGGGATTTCTTTCATTTTCCTTCGGTGGGCAAATCGGGGGGGATACTCATCCTCTGGCGTATGGGTATCATGAGATTTGAGATGCAATCAGCCAATGAACAAGTGGTTCTTGGCTCTCTTACTTTTCCCGACTGTCGTTGTTGGACAGTTGCGGTCGTTTACGCGGATAAGGATTATCTCCGCCGTCGCAGTGTGTGGGAAATTATTGGTGTCCATTGTGATGCCTCTGCCCCGTTACTTGTAGGGGGCAATTTCAATTGCTGCATTGATCAAGCCGAGAAGAAGGGGGCTAAACGAGTTACTCCAACGGTGGGACTGCTTGAAATGCTGGGATTTATGAGCAATTCTGACTTGCATGACCTTGGCTTTGTGGGGCCCCGTTACACTTGGTCCAACAATAAGGAGGGTAATAGCATAATATGGGTCCGTCTGGATCGTGTTCTAATAAATTCGGAAGGCCTCCGACTTGCTCCCTTTGCGACGGTGCGGCACATGGGTAGGGTGGCTTCTGACCATGCCCCGCTGCTCCTTACCCTTTGCCCTCGGGATGTTCCGGCCCCGGAGCGATGGGTGCGTTTTGAGGACGTCTGGGCTACTTATCCGGCGGCTTGGAGGATTGTTGAGAAACATTGGAACAAGCTAGACTTTGGCAATCCGGCGGAAGTCGTGAACCGTAAGTGCCGGCGTACGCTTCGAGCACTCTACCATTGGAGCCGTCAGCGCTCAATGAACCTCAATCGGCTTAAGTCGACGTTAGAACGTCGTATTCTAGAGCTCCAGAATCTGGACTGCTCGCCGGCTGGGCTTAGCCAGGAGCGGGTGGTCGAATTGCGAGGCTGCATCAGCGAGCTTAATGACACCTTGGCTCGCCTTACTACGTGGTGGCGACAACGGGCGAAGATGAGGTGGATTGAGGAGGGGGACGCGAATTCTCACTTCTTTCATATGGTTGCCACGGGCCGCCGTCGGGACAACCGGATTACTAGTATCTTGACGGATGAGGGACAGCGGATCTTGGATGCAGGGGCTATTCGGACTGTGTTCACAGACTTCTTCCGGGAAAAGTGGAGGGAACGGGATGCCTGCCTCCTCAATTGGCCAGCATTTTATGAGAATGATAAGGTTCCGGAACAATTCTTGGCCTCTCTTACGGCTGAGGTGACGGATAGGGAGGTGTGGGAGGCGGTGCACGCAATGGGGAATAACCGTGCCCCCGGGCGGGACGGTATCACCACCTCCTTCCTCAAGTTCTTTTGGGATATCATCAAAGCCGATGTGTTGCGGGCGATTCAGGATTTCTTCACTTCAAGCACGATGAATGAGGAGTGGAAAGAGACCCTGATTATCCTCATTCCTAAAGTGCCAAATGCCGATGGCCCTACTAAATTTCGGCCCATCAGCCTCTGTCAGTCCCTTTATAAGGTGGTGGCGAAGATCATTGTCAACAGAATGAAACCTGTGCTTTCCAGCATTGTTGGGGAGGAGCAAGGTGCGTTCGTGCCGGGAAGATCCATCTCCAATCACGGGCTTCTTGCACAGGAGATTATTGGGAATTTCCAACATTTGACGAAATTGTTCGGTATGATGGCTTTGAAGGTCAACATGGAGCAGGCCTATGATTGTATGGATTGGTCCACCCTTGAGCATGTGATGAAGCTAATGCAATTTCCCGAGCGGTTTATCAGTTGGGTAATGTGCTACATTTCCTTTCCAAAATTTCAATTAATCATTAATGGTTGCAGGAGTGAATGGATTAGGGCCTGAGCAGATTTCGGCAAGGATGCCCCCTCTCTCCGTACCTTTTTATCCTGTGCTCGGAGCTTCTTACGAAGGCCATTGCCCAGCGGGGTGGGACTATTGGTGTACAGATTTCTCGGCATGCCCCCACGGTCTCACACCTACTGTA
>CM028352.1:27743385-27785885 GCA_016618105.1 Dendrobium huoshanense | reverse complement strand
TCGCAGACAACGCCTCGTGTTGTGACAGGGTTTGGGCCAAATGGGGCTCTTACCCTCCCCGGTGCCCCTTTCCAGGGTACTTGGGCCCGGTCCGTCGCTGAGGACGCTTCTCCAGACTACAATTCAAGCTGCTACATGGCAGCCCGATTCCAATGCTGGGCCTATCCCGGTTCGCTCGCCGTTACTAGGGGAATCCTCGTATGTTTCTTCTCATCCGCTTATTGATATGCTTAAACTCGGCGGGTGGCCTCGCCCATCCTGGGGTCACATTCGATACGCCATCCATGGATCAACGCATGAATTGGGATCACATAAAAAGTATGACCATCTCTTAGGCTCGCTTGACACAATAGCATAGGCCTTATTTAATCCACCCCTTATTGTTGGCAGCCAACGAGAAGATGACCCGCCCTTCAGCCCGCCGCACCAAGGGGCACGACGAGCCATCGTGCACATCCAAGCCTTGGCAACACATCCATGGATGGGAGACTAGGCACATAGTGATAAAATGCTTGACGCCCAGGCGGACGTGCCCTCTGCCAGTTGGCCTCAGGCGCAACTTGCGTTCAAAGACTCGATGGTTCGCGGGATTCTGCAATTCGCACCACATATCGCATTTTGCTGCGCTCTTTATCAATGCGAGAGCCGAGATATCCATTGTCGAGAGTCGTGTCAATCAATATGGCGTGCGACAGCACCCCATCCCACAAAACCCATTTATGGGCTTGTGTTTCAAGATTCCCTTGGCGCTATGCTGCGCCGATTTGAGGGTTCATCCATCCTTCATCACATCCCCACCCCAAAGAGGGGATGAGGTGATGACTCAAGTGGATTTTATCGCAGCAGCAAGAGCCACCGCTTATTTTTACAGGTTCACAAAATCGCTCGTTGTGTTTCGGTCTCGACAATGATCCTTCCGCAGGTTCACAAACGGAAACCTTGTTACGACTTCTCCTTCCTCTAAATGATAATGTTCAATGGACTTCTCACAGAGTCACGAGTAGCGAACCGCCTGCATCACAACGATCTGAACACTTCACTGGACCATTCAATCGGTAGAAGCGATGGGCGGTGTGTACAAAGGGCAGAAACGTAGTCAACGCGAGCTGATGACTCGCACTTACTAGGAATTCCTCGTTGAAGACCAACAATTGCAATGATCTATCCCCATCACGATGAAATTTTTTAAAGATTACCCGGGCCTGTCGGCCAAGGCTATATACTCGTTGAATACATCAATGTAGCGCGCGTGCGGCCCAGAACATCTAAGGGCATCGCAGACCTATTATTGCCTCAAACTTCCGTGGCCTAAACGGCCATAGTCCCTCTAAGAAGCTGGCCGCGCAGGTTGAACTCCGCATAGCTAGTTAGCAGGCTGAGGTCTCGTTCGTTAACGGAATTAACCAGACAAATCGCTCCACCAACTAAGAACGGCCATGCACCACCACTCATAGAATCAAGAAAGAGCTCTCAGTCTATCAATCCTTAATTTTCTAGACCTGGTAAGTTTCCCCGTGTTGAGTCAAATTAAGCCGCAGGCTCCACTCCTAGTGGTGCCCTTCCGTCAATTCCTTTAAGTTTCAGCCTTGCGATCATACTCCCCCCTTTAAGAATGGCCTGGACGGAATGTTTCAAATTCTTGGAAAATTATGAATGACGGAGCCAATGCATTGCGGCCGATTATTCAGTGGAAAATTGGGGATGGAAAGACGGTGAACATCCTAAGTGATGCTTGGATCATGGATCGACGTCTGGATTGTTGGCCGGCTTTTGGTGATTTGTGGTCCCTTGAACACTGCCAAGTGAGCCACCTCCTTACTGCTGCGGGTGATTGGGACGAGGATACTGTTCGTGACTACTTTGGTGTGTCTATGGCTATGTAGATTTTAGCCATTCCCACCAACCTTTCGGGGGGTGAAGACATGCCGGAGCTCATTAATTTGAGGAGTGGCCGCACGGTTACTTCCTTGGCTTATTGTGCTCGACTCGGCGGGACGGCCTACCCCTTTGTGTGGCTGAAAAAATTAAAACTCCATCCCATGGAAAATTTTTTTTGGTGGCGGTTGTTACGGGATGCCATCCCGACCAATGTTTGGCTTGTGCGGCGAAATTTGGAGACTAGAAAACAATGCCCGTGGGGCTGTAGCGATGATGAGGATAGGGAGTATTGCACGATCCGTTGCAATTTCCTAAAGTCCATTCTTACTCAGCTGGGGCGGTGGGGTTTCACGGTGCCGACTAGCAATTCCTTTGGTGAGCTGCTCCGAAATTTGGAGCAGCTGGCGTCGGTTAACCCGGGCCTTGGTAGGATTTTTTGCTCAGCCATCTACCAAGCTTGGCGGGCTCGCAATGACAAAAAACATGGCCGCAGTTGGGGGTCTCCCTCGGTGTTAGCTGCTACTACCTTGGGGGCTTTTTCTAAGCCACACTTGACGCCTGTGCTGGAGCAATGCCACACCAATCAGCCTGTTGGGCTGTTTGACAAATATGCATGGTGTGCCTCCCCCTCCTGACTGGCTCAAGTTCAATTTTGATGCTTCTGTGCTTCCGTCTAACCTCGCGGGGCTAGGGGTGGTAGTCCGTGATCATTTGGGTAACCTTGTTGCGGCATCTGGCCAACAAATTGAGCATTGGGATGCGGCTACTACCAAACTTCTTGCGGCCAGCACTATTAAAGATATCATTGAAGATTGGATGTTTGATCGACCGGGGTTAATCATTGAAGGGGATTGTTCCAACATCATTGAGTGGCTCCAACAGCTTCGCCACCCGCATCATAGGCTGCATCAAACTAGGGACGGGCCGAACTTCTCCTTCTTGGCCCATTTTCATCAAGTTCTGTTCAGGAAGGTGCCGAGAACGAGCAATATGGCAGCCGCTTTTGTGCCTCTAAAGCCTTAGAGGGTAATTTATTATGGAAGAATGTTTGGTGTAATGACATCCCCGACACTTTTCTCTCTTTGTTACGTGGGGAAAGTGCTAGGGGTTAACCTTTTATTCTGTTGTAATCCTTTTATGATCTAATGCAAATGCAATTTTTAAGGAACCCAAAAACTTTGGGAGCTCTTCATTTGTTCCAACTTCTATCTCTCACTAGAGTGGTTTTAGAGAGAGAGGCTCTAGGATGGCTAGAGGGGGTAGCCTTAGGTCACCCTTCTCCAAATGGGGGGATCGGTGGTGGTGGTAGCAAGAGTGGAGGCGGCAAGAAGGAAAGGAAGCAAGGGAATCGTTGGCATGTGTTTGCCAATGAGTTGGCAGACGGCGAGGAGCTGGTTGAGCATGGTGAGAGGGGCGGCGGCCACTCTAGGTCACCAGGTGTTGGGCGATTCTCGGCCAACCAAGGCAAGGGGGCTGATTCCCTAACAGTGTGGGAGGAGAAAAAGCCCAAGGCTGGCGGCGCTCACTAGAGTGTTCTTAGTGTGAGAAGGTCTGGGTTATGGCGGGGGGAGTCAGGCGGTCTCCTCCCCGCTCTGGCGGGGGCGGTGGTGAAGGATCAAGCGGCGGTAGTGAACGGGAAAGGAGGCGGTCGAACATCGGGTCCGGTGGTGGCAAGAGGTACGTGGAGGTAAAATCGCCGGGTAAGGCGGGGACTGGCAAGCAGGCCGGAAAGAATGCTTCGGGTGGCAAAGCCGCTGGAGAGGTGTCTGCGGGCAGGGCCAAAGGGGGCTCGAACACAGGGGAGGCGCTGGCTGGTGCTGCGCGTGGAGGTATAGGAGCTGTGGAGACGGGCGCAAGCCAGGGGACCACTAGAAGCGGAGCAGCTGCTACCGTTCAGGCGCTGCGGGCTGGACATGGCGCCACCGCAAGTGCGGGAGCGGGTGGCGAATCAGGAAGGCATGCCGCTGATTTGTGGAAGGGCTGTATGGCGGAAGTGATGGATGCGATGCAAACGGAGGAGATACAGGTTTTAGCTAATCCTGTCTTTGAGGATGCAGCCATGGAATTTGAGCAAGCCCTTGAGAGGGTCTCGATTGCTGCGGGTGTGGAGGCAGCTGCAGCTGCCCGAAGGGCTGCAGCCTTCCATGAACCAGAAGCACGGGGGGAGCTGGCGGCATGTGATGATGTGGATATGGATTCCACTGAAACTATTGCAGGTGGAGTGTTGGGGAATAGCCCGAAGCTAGGTGTGAACCTCCATGTTTCGAATGGTGCCAGTGTGCAGAATTCTGGGGAACGCACACAAGGTGACTGTGGGAATGCTTCTGCAGGACCAAGTCAATCGCAGCTAGGTGGAAACCTCCCTGTTTTGGGTGGGATTGATAGCTCGGCTGCACCATCACACCCACAGAATGCTTGTGGGAATGCCGCTAATAGCCAGAAGGAAGGGATCTTTGGAGGATCGGCTGGTGCCAGTCCACAAGTGCAAGCTCAAAGTGCCTGGAAGAGGCCGGAGCACATTCGAGTAACGGAAAGGGTCAAAAGGGGACAGTTTTCGTCGGATGGTATGTCGGTTGACCTACAACTTGATGTAATTGAACGAAGTATTAACCTCCTTGAGAATGCGGTGGTGGGAAAAATTCTGGGGAGAAGATTGCCTTTTTTTGTTCTGGAATCAGAAGTGCGGAGGCAATGGAGTCGGTTTGGCGAATTTCAATTGTCGACCATTGGTGTCGACTGGTTCGCCTGTACGTTCACCTCCTCTGAGGCGAGAGATGCGGTTCTTTGTGGGGGGCCATGGTTCTTTAGTGGAAATATAGTGGGTCTTGATCACTGGACACCGGACTTCTCCCCTAGCTCTTTGGAGGGACTTACATCGTCGATTTGGATTCGACTACCGCAATTACCTCTCCAATATTGGAACCAACAAACCCTCATTCGTATTGCCTCGATGATTGGTGAGCCGCTGTGGATTGATGCACAGACGGGCAACATTGGCCGCCGGGAGTACGCTCGGGTTTGTGTCAAATTGGACCTTGCGAGGAAGCTTCAACCAGGAATATGGATCAATGGGTGGAAGGGCCGATTCCACCAACGTGTGGAGTACGAAAGGCTAGGCCTATCTTGCTTCGACTGTGGTCGTGTTGGGCATAGGAAAGAGCAATGCCCCTCATGAATGGTGCTTGGGACTTTGGCTCCCACGGGTGCAACGCCTAATGTGGCGCTTGGCAAAACATCGGTACCTGCTGCTCATCTTTCAGCAGGTTCCAGTAGCTCCAAGACGATATGTGGGGAGACTCCAACTGTTGGAGTTGTCACTCCATGCCCCACAGCCAATCCGTTGAACATAGGGAAATTCTCTGGGCTGATGACCCCGGGTGATGCTGGGCCCTTGTCGTCAGCATCCTCGTCCCGACCGACTAAGGAGGGGCCTATTCAGGTGATTCCCGAGCCCTCAGATGATGAGAGGCTTTATGGGCCATGGAATGTAGTTCCACCGAGGAAAGCCAGGAAGCCGCAGAAAAAAGCACAGCCAGTGGAGACGCCCCCCCTGGGTGAGAATATCCCGAAACAAATTGATTTGGCAAAGGTCAAGGAACCAAAGGTACGGAGAATGAAAGAGAATTTCCGACCCAGTCGTGGGGATAAGAAGCCGGGTATTACCGAGCCATTGCTTTTCTCGGCTGGTGTCCGTTCGGTTGAGGTACGACCAATGAGATCCAAATTGGGAGCCTCGAAGGCCCATTTCGACAAAGAATTGAAGGCACTGGGACCGATTGAGGAGGCCCCACGTAAGCGGAGGAAGGATGGTAACACACTCTCTAGCGGCGGGGATGCTTCCCCTATGGTTGATTAATGTCTACAACCATGTTTTGGAACTGCAGGGGTGCCCGTAAGAAGGCTACGGGTAACTACCTGCGTCACCTCGTTGGTGACAATGACGTGCACTTTGTTGGCCTCGTGGAGACTAAAATTGAAAATTTGGCTTGAACGGATGTTGATAAACTCATTGGAGTTGGTTGGAATTACTTCCACTTCCCCTCTGTTGGAAAATCTGGCGGGATCCTGGCCCTTTGAAGGAAGGACATAACGAATTTTGAAATCCTTGATGCTAATGAGCAAGTGGTGGTGGGCTGCCTTAGCCTTCCTAATGGCCCCTCTTGGGTTGTTGCGGTGGTCTACGCTAATAAGGATCACCACATCAGACGAAATCTGTGGAGTATCCTGAGCTCCTATGGGAATGATGACCGCCCACTCCTCATTGGAGGGGACTTTAATTGCTGCCTCAATCAAGGTGAGAAGAAAGGTGGCAAACGCTTCACCTTCACGGCTGGAGCTCAAGAGATGGCTGAATTCCTCTCGAGCAATGACCTTCATGACTTAGGCTTTGTGGGGCCTAAGTTTACGTGGTCCAACAATAAGGATGGCAATAGCAAAATTTGGGTGCGGTTAGACCGTTGCCTGTTTAATTCTGAAGGTTTGAAGGCTGCCCCATTTTCTACGGTGCGACATTTGGGGCGTGTGGCTTCCGACCATGCCCAGCTCCTCCTTACTCTTAGTCCTCGGGATGCCACCCATAGGGATATTTGGCTCCGCTTTGAAGACGTGTGGACAACCTACCCGGGCTCTTGGCGGGTTGTTTGGCAGAATTGGACTGAGCAGGATTTCGGTGATCCAGTCTCGGTGCTGGAACGGAAGTGCCGTAGAACTATTCATGCTTTATTCTATTGTAGCCGGGACAGAATTCGAAAGTGGCATTGCCTAAGAGCGGAGCTGGAGCGCCGGATCTTGGAACTTCAGCACGTGGATTGCTCTTTGCACGGCTTGGATGCCGACCAGGCGTGTGAGCTCCGTAAATGCATTGGTGAGCTCAACGATACTCTCGCTCGTATCACTATGTGGTGGCGTCAAAGGGCGAAGATTAGATGGATGGAGGAGGGTGATGCCAACTCTCACTTCTTTCATGTTGCGGCGTCCAGCCGGAGGCGGGATAACCGTATTTTGGCCACTCAGGTGGTGGGGGGTGAAACCGTCTCTGATCCGCACCAAATTATGGAGGGGTTCTTGGCTTTTTTCCGTGCCAAATGGAATGACCGATGTGTTGATCTGAATGATTGGCCGGCTTTTCATGAGAATGAGCAAGTGCCGCCTGAACTTGCTACATCTTTGGTGGCTGATGTTACTGATGAGGAAATCCGTATGGCTGTTTTTTCTATGGGAAACAATAGAGCACCCGGAAAGGATGGAGTCACCTCCTCTTTTCTCAAGTTCTATTGGGACATTATCAAGTCGGAGGTCCTTGCTGCGGTACAGAACTTCTTCCATACAAGCACTATGTCCGCTTGTTGGAAGGACACCTTAATTATTTTGATCCCTAAGGTGGAGAATGCTTGCTCGCCGGCAAAATTCCGTCCGATTAGCCTTTGCCAAGCCCTTTACAAAGTCACGGCAAAAATTCTTGTGGGAAGAATGAAGCCACTCCTTGCGGCGCTTATTGGGAAAGAACAAGGAGCTTTCATTCCTGGTAGATCTATCTCCCATCATGCTCTTGTTGCTCAAGAACTTATGTGCACCTTCAAGCATTCTACCAAAAGGAGTGGACTAATGGCGCTTAAAGTTGACATGGAGCAAGCCTATGACTGCATGTCGTGGGATACGCTCCAACAAGTTATGGATCGGATGGGCTTCCCGCCATGCTTCACAAGCTGGGTAATTCAATGTATTTCTTTCCCTAAATTTCAATTGCTTATCAATGGCTGCAGGACGGATTGGATAGACGGATTGTGTGGCTTTCGACAGGGATGCCCCCTGTCGCCATATTTATTCATTTTATGCTCTGAACTTCTTACTAAAGCCTTCTCCCAACGAGGCGATATGCTGGGTCTACGGGTAGCCCGTGATGCCCCCTCTACTTCCCACCTGTTATACGCTGATGACATCTTGATTTTTGCGGATGCTAGTGGTATGCTTGCTACTAGGATTAAGGCGATCCTTGCAACTTACTACAGATGGACGGGCCAATGCATTAATAATGCTAAATCGGCGATCATTTTCAGTAAAAAGACCCCTCTTTGGAAACAACAGAGGATAGCCAATCATCTGGGATTTTGGCGTGTGCAGACCCTTGAATATCTCTGCTTAATGCTGGCCATGAGGAAGCTGGTTACTTCAGATTTTACTAAGGTAATTCAAAATGCTACTAAGAAGACTAACACTTGGGGTAAGCGCCATTTATCTATGGCCGGACGGACAACGTTGATTCGCACTTCTTTGCTTGCAACGGCCATGTACCTTATGACCCACTCGCTCGTTCCGAGAAGCATTTTGAATAATATCGAGAGGATGGCCAGACGGTTTCTTTGGCAAAAAAGCTCTATCCAGGAGGGGCTCCATTATATGAGCTGGACCGATTTGTGCCAGCCGACGGCAATGGGGGGGCTCGGCTTCCATGCTGAACCTTGACTGGCAAGGGCCTCTTCGTGCAAGATTGGCATGGGGAGTTCTGCAGGACAAGGATTCCATTCTGAGCCGCACTGTTTTTGCTAAATATGGCGATAATCTTTGACAGGATGTGTCGGGCTGAAATGTGTCTAATACTTGGAAGATTTTATGTGATGGAGCTATGGCTCTCCGTCCTATTCTTAGATGGAATATTGGCGATGGCACTCAAATTGATGCACTCCATGACACATGAATTAAAGATCGCGACATTGCTCATTGGCCTTCTTTTGTCGATGCCACGGTCCTTGAGGGATGGACGGTGCAGTGGCTGCTGGACGACAATCTGAATTGGCGGCGGGACCGCCTTGCTACAGCTTTTGGGGAGCCTCTTGCTGAGGTCATTACCAACATTCGAACTAATGTTGGTGACGGTTCGGATTGCCCCTTGCTTATTCACTCCCAACTTAGTTCAACGATTACTGCTATGGCTTATAAAGCCGGTTTTCAACCGGCCAACTCACAAATCCTTTGGCTACGAAAGTTCATGTTGTAACCCATGACCCCGAGTTTGAGATTTTGATGATGTCAAATAATGAGTGTTTTGGAACTGCTTTTCATTGATTATTATTTTATTTGTTATTTTCCTTGAGCACTAACATTTCAGGAAGATCACAAGTGACTCAGGAAGAAAGGAAGACTCAAGACCGGGTAGATTAGGAGTATGAGTCAAACAATGTATTTTTTCATTTATTGTATTTTTACTTTATTGAGTCTGGCCACAATATGCGTAAGAGTAAGAGCAACCATGCACACACACAGGGGGAGAGTTCTTTTTTAACTGCAAATTATAACTAAAATTCTTCTCTGTAGATCGTACTGTACGATTTTATTTCCTACTGTACGATCCAAGCTATGTGGATAATTCTGTGAATAGATCGTACTGTACGAAGTTCTTCGTACTGTACGATATGTTCAGATCCAAAACCCTAGCCGTGACTTAGTTTAAGTAAGTGATTTTACGCCGTTCGTACTGTACGAACAAGTTCATACTGTACGATCTGTTTGTAATACTTACTTAAATTAACCCGTGATTAGTGCATGTAATCCAGGGCTAATGAAAATTTGAACATCGTACTGTACGATAGTAATCGTACCATACGATGAACAGAGATGACATCCGATCGCCCAGACCATCGTCTTGTACGAATAGTATCTTGTTGGATCGTACCGTACGATATTATATCGTACAGTACGATTTGTTTTTGTACTGTTCGTACATCTTCATACCAGGACGATGACTGTTTGTGAAGATCGTACTGTACGATGTTGAATCGTACTGTACGAACAGTAACGGCTAATTTTGAAATCAGAGGTTTTTGGAGCCCGTTTTTTTGGATGTCAATCAAGTCTTTTGGGTAAGAATTACAGAAGGGGAGAACGTGGTTAGAGAGGGATTCCAAGGGAGAAAACTCTAGAGAAATTCTTGAGGGTTGAGAGAGGAAGGAGGAGGTGAGCGTTGTGAGGGAGAAGAGGTGTGAGGGAGATCACACGGTTGCTCCAAGCTTGCTGCATCTTGGTCCTCCTGTGGCCCGAGAAGGATTTGAGGAAGGATCTCCAAGGGAAAGGCTCGTCTACATCCGTTACCTCAAGGTTCTCTGCCTTCTCCAGGAGGGAGAAAAACGAGAAGGTTCTCTGCCGTCGCCAAGAGGTGAAAATAGAGTTTGGTATTCCGCCACGCCGGGTTGGTGAAAGGGAGGTTTGTATAGGCTTCTCCGCCTTGCCAAGGGGGGCAAAAGGAGAACTATTTTGATAGTGAAAATCCCGGAGTGGAGGACTCCGGGGAGTGGACGTAGGTCATATTTTGACCGAACCACTATAAAATTCTTGGTGTGTTCTTTCCTTATTGTTGTTTAATTTTTGCTTACATTTTAAATTTGTCATATCTATTGCATGTGAAATTTTGTGAAAGAAAAATTGCATAAATCTTTATTTTAAAGTTTCAAAAATAATAAAAAAATTAGAACTCTTGTTTAGGATTAATTTTATTATTAAGAAGTTTTTACAATTCACCCCCCCTCTTGTCGTTTAGTAATTTCAATTGGTATCAGAGCTTGTTTTTCAAAATAGTGTTTTAGAAAACCTTGAAAAAACGATCATGTCGAATTTTGGTAATCGTAACACTGCGGAGGGTTATTCAATAACTCGTCCACCACTTTTTGATAACATTCCGTTTGATTTCTGGAAAATTGGAATGTCTACATTTTTGCAATATATAGATTACCGCATGTGGATGTTAGTAAATGATGGATATGTTGCACCGTTTAAGATTGTTAATGGTTTGAAAACTCCTGTACCTTTTATTGAATGGAGAAATGAGGATAGGGAGTTAGCCCAACTGAATGCTAAGTGCTTAAATTGCTTTTTTTGTGCATTGAAATTTGAGGACTATATGAGAGTATCTACTTGTGTTTCTGGTAAGGAGATTTGGGATAGACTGTGCATCACATACGAAGGAACAAACGAAGTAAAACAGTCTAGGCTTAACATTCTACTGCATGATTATGAATTATTCCGTATGAAACCTAGCGAAACAATTTCTGACATGTACACTAGGTTCACCCAAATTGTGACATCCTTGCATGCATTAGGTAGAGAAATTTCAAATTCTGAGAAAGTGAATAAAATTTTAGATGCCTACCTAGTTCCTATGATGCTAAGATAACTGCTATCACTGAGTCCAAAGATCTTAACGTCTATTCTATTGATAACCTTCTTGGGTCACTTATTGCATACGAGCAAGGAGTGAGCCAAAGGCAAAGTGATGCAGGTGAAAAAAAAAGGAGCGGACGATGGCATTAAAAGCTAGCAACTCAGAAAGTGAAAGCTCTGCAGGGGAGGAAGACGATGAAATAGCACTGATGACCCGACAGTTCAAAAATTTCCTGAAGAGAAAATAAAAGCGTCATCAGAACAGCTGGAATAAAGGTAAGAGCTCAAGGTCCAATAAGGTTTCATCTGATACAATTTGCTTTGAGTGCAGGAAGCCAGGTCACCTTCGAGCCGATTGCCCTAATCTGAAGAGTCAACCAACAAAGGAGAAATGAGATGACAAAGTTAAATACAAGAGAGGAAAGACAAAGACACAGAAAGCTTTTTGGGCCGACTCTGCCTCAGAATCATCAGAAGAAGAAGTAGAGGAGGAGGTAACAAATTTGTGTCTTATGGCTAATGATAACCTTGATCAATTGGATCAAGATGAGGTATGTCAACTTTCTTATGATGAATTACTGCTTATTTCTGAGAATATTCATGACTCGTATAGGAAACTGAAGAAAATGCATGCTAAACTTAATATTGAATTTAGTTCCTTACAAATTGAGTATGCTAACTTAGTTAAAGAAAATTCTGATTTAGATAAAGATCACATTTTACTTCTTGATGAGTATGATGCATTAAATAAGAAGCATATTGAATTAATTGAAGCGCATGAATCCTTGAAAACATCACATATTGAACTAGATGTAGAGTTTGAAAAACTAACTGCACTTGCATTAGAAGTAGATCATAGTGAGCACTTGCTATTGATAGAAGTTGATGGACTGATAGCTCAAAATAAAACTTATAGTGAAAAGATAAAAGAATTAGAAAATGAAATTGCATCACTCACAGTAGGCCATCCTAGAAAACCCCCAACACAGCATGCATTTCAAAACCTTAGGAAGAGGCACCACCACACTCATAGATTAGTAAATCCATTTCCTGGTGTTAGGTGCTTCTCTTGTGGCATGTTAGGTCACATAGCCGCACATGCACAATTCACCGTATGACACACTTAGTATGGAGACCTAAACTGCATCCATCACAGCATAACATGCATACATCTCATTCATGCAAGCATAAGGAGGAACCCAAACTCACTTGGGTTCCCAAATCTAATCTTTGAATGAAATTGTAGGGATGCTCTCACAAAAGACCTAGTGAGAGCATGTGGTACCTGGATAGTGGCTGCTCGCGACACATGACTGGAGATATGAAGAAGTTCATCCTATTGAAGACCAAAACTGGAGGCAAAGTAACGTTGGGAGACAACACTACCAGGAACGTGATAGGCTCAGGTATCGTTGGTAATACTAAGAATTTTTTAATTGAAAATGTTTTATTAGTTGATGGTTTAAAGCATAACTTACTTAGCATTAGTCAACTGTGTGACAAAGGTTTTGATGTTAAATTTTTTACTGATAGATGCCTGATTAGTTTATTTGATGAAATTGTTTTAGAAGGAAAACGAATAAACAATGTTTACATGTTAGACCTTGATTGCGTTGATAGTTCAAAATCATTTTGCTTGAAAACAATAGTTGATGACTCGTGGCTATGGCATAGGAGACTATGCCATGCTAGCATGAAAACTCTTAGAAACATCACTCAGAAAAACCTAGTTAGAGGTGTACCTAAGTTAGAATTCACCAAGGATCACTTATGTGATGCTTGCCAATAAGGAAAACAAGTCAAATCATCCTTTCACTCAATTAGAGACGTGATCACCTCTAGGCCACTAGAAATTCTACACATTGACTTATTTGGACCCGTAAGTACAGCCAGTCTAGGTGGAAAGAATTATGGATTTGTGATTGTAGATGACTTCACTAGATTTACTTGGGTAAGATTCTTAGCACACAAGAATGAGTCTTTTGAGGAATTTAAAGTTTTCTCCACATGGATTCAACGAAAATTAGGTTGTGAAATATCAACAATCCATAGTGATCATGGTGGAGAGTTCCAAAATGATAGATTTGAGTCATTCTGTCAAGAGATAGGAATAGAGCACAATTTCTCAGCTCCTAGAACACCCCAACAGAATGGCATAGCGGAAAGGAAGAATAGAACTTTGGTAGAAGCTGCTAGGGCAATGTTAGCGGAGTACACACTTCCTAGATACTTTTGGGCAGAAGCAGTCAACACAGCCTGTTATGTTTTGAACAGAGTAAACATTAGATCGAAGCTGAATAAAACTCCATATGAACTCCTTAAGGGTAGGACACCAAACCTTTCACATTTACATGTCTTTGGGTGTAAGTGCTTCATCTTAAATAATGGTAAACATCCCTTAGGAAAATTCGATCCCAAGTCTGATGAGGGTGTCTTCTTAGGTTATTCTTCTGTAGGTAAGGCCTATAGAATTTTTAATAAGAGAACCCTGGTAGTAGAAGAATCCACCCATGTGGTATTTGATGAATCAGATAAGCCCTCAGAATCTAAAATTGAAGATGATGAAATAGAGGCAATTCAAGGAGTAGAGACAATGACCTTAGGAGAAAGGGTCGAACCTCAGGAAGATTTGCCTAGAGAATGGAGATATTCTTCTAGTCATCCTAAAGAGTTAATTTTAGGAGACCCTTCAGAAGGTGTAAGAACTAGGCATGGACTTAGGAAGGAGGTTAGTCACTCAGCTTTCATCTCTATGATAGAACCTACAAGTATAGATCAAGCCTTAGGAGATGAATTTTGGATTCTAGCAATGCAAGAAGAGCTGAACCAATTCACCAGGAATGATGTTTGGGAGTTAGTTAAGAGACCTAAAGAGCAAAGTGTTGTTGGAACAAAATGGGTCTTCAAGAATAAGGTGAATGATTCAGGAACAATAATAAGGAATAAAGCAAGGCTAGTAGCTAAAGGGTACAACCAAATTGAGGGAATAGACTTTGAATAAACCTTTGCCCCGGTTGCTAGACTAGAAGCCATAAGAGTGCTCTTAGCTTTTGCTTGCTTCAAGAACTTTAAGTTATATCAAATGGATGTGAAGAGTGCATTTTTGAATGGGGTAATTAAGGAAGATGTCTACGTTGAGCAACCCTCCGGATTTGAAAACTCACAATTTCTAAACCATGTATTCAAATTAAAAAAGGCACTATATGGATTAAAGCAAGCACCTAGAGCATGGTATGAAAGACTTAGCTCATTTCTTTTGGATAGAGGATTTCAAAAGGGTAGTGTAGATACTACACTCTTTTTACAAAAGGTCAAAGAAGAAATTCCTCATTGTTCAAATATATGTAGATGATATATTGTTTGGATCTTCGGATAAAAACTTATGCGATGAATTTTCAAAAACAATGAGTAATGAGTTTGAAATGAGCATGATGGGAGAGCTTAATTACTTTCTTGGCTTTAGTGTAAAACAAATGGATAATGGAACCTTTCTTAGCCAATCTAAGTATATTAAGGATATTTTAAAGAAATATGAAATGGATAGTGCAAAACCCATGAACACCCCAATGAGTTCGACAATCCAATTAGATAAGGATCCTAGTGGAAAATCAGTAGATCAGAAAAAATATAGAGGAATGATTGGATCCCTACTTTACTTGACTGCCAGTAGACCGGACATAATGTTTAGTGTGTGCCTTTGTGCCCGTTTCCAAGCCGATCCTAAAGAGTCTCACTTAACTGCTGTCAAAAGAATTCTTAGATATCTACTAGGCACCCCAAACTTAGGAATTTGGTATCTCAGACACAGCACTTCCTTTGAAATCCTAGGGTACTCAGATTCTGACTTCGCAGGATGTAGGATAGATAGAAAGAGCACATCTGGTACCTGCCAAATTCATCGGACAATTATTAGTATCTTGGTCCAGTAGGAAGCAAAACTCAGTAGCACTTTCCACTGCTGAGGTAGAATATATTGCGGTAGGAAGTTGTGTTGCACAAGTGCTATGGTTAAAACAACAAATTCTTGATCTTGGACTACCTGTTGGAACCATCTCGATCATGTGTGACAACACAAGTGCAATTTGTATCTCTAAGAATCCAATTCAACACTCTCGAACGAAACACATAGACATTAGACATCATTTCATTAGAGATCACGTCGCTAAGGGAGATATAGAATTACATCACATCGCTACAGGAGATCAATTGGCAGACATATTCACAAAACCATTAGCTTTTGACACCTTTAGCACCTTGAGGACTAGATTAGGTGTCATAGATATAAATGCATAAAAAAAAAAAAAAAAAAAACTCTCTCTTTAGGGCTGCTCCTGATCACCACACACTCACCACACCAACACTTTATATGACTGTTCATCGTACTGTACGATCCACTTCGTATGGTACGATCCACGTCAGCACGAATTGGGACGAATTAAAGCCGGTTGGTACGACATTATTGGATATCATACTGTACGATACATTCGTTTCGTACGGTACGATCCACGTCAGCACGGATTGGGACGAATTAAAGCCGGTTGGTACGATATTATTGTGTATCGTACTGTACGATCCATTCGATTCGTACGGTACGATCCATGTCATCACAAAAGGATAATTTGAATAATAGCTGTTCGGTACGACATTTATTATGTATCGTACTGTACGATCCACCTATTCGTATAGTACGAAACTTTTGGTCAAAAGTCGTACTGAGGGCCTCGGGACGATCGATATTCGCCTGATCGTACTGTACGATACGTATCGGACTGTACGATTTGACTGTCTTTTCCCGAAACGACTAGTCAGAATATTAATTGGATATCGTACTGTACGATCTCCGATCGTACTGTACGGTTTACGGAAATTTCTTTAAATACCCTTGCCTAGGCTGTTCAATTCACTCAACCCTCTCCTCACTCAGCCTTCACTTCGTTTTCTTGCCCTCCTGCAATGTCTAAACGAGGTCGGATGACTGCCGGAAGCTCGTCCTCATCCCATCGTCAACCCGATCGCTTTCTGAATAGTGAGAATGAGGAAGCCTACTACCGATACAAGGCTTGCAAAATTTCTCCCTCGAAAATGCTTAATCAGGCCGCTCTAAATTTCGAGGTAATGGGCCTCTTTGTCTCCACCACCTTTCAATTCCTACTCACCCTAGCGTTTCCATACAATTCTGAACTGCTTTTTGAATTTCTCGCCAACCTCACCTACACCGTCGATAACACCACTTTTCACTCCTTTGTTTGTGGCCGCCCCGTTGAAATAACTAGAGCTGACATCGCCCAACATATTGGGCTGTCCACTGAAGGACCTATGGTTCGCTCGTTTCTTACCGATGATTTTGATTGGAGCGATGTAAATAGAGTCCTTAGGAATACTGTTTTTCATCAACACCAGCCTCTAGTCCAATCTTTAACCAGAAATGCCCGTATCATTCAACATGTTCTTCGAACCTCTATCATACCCAAAGGTGGCGACCGCATCAATCTGACTCCTACCTTGTCAGTCGCTACTTACCTTACTATGTCCAACATTAAGTTTGATGAGGTCGATTTGATTAGCAATTATATTCAGCACATGACTTTTGTTCGTCTTCCCACCACTCGATGGAAACAAAATCTGGCTCTTGGTCACCTAATAGGATATATCCTCTACCATAAATATCAATTATCCTACCCTGGTGAACCCGACATGCTTCCTATTTTTTATACGGATGCTTCCTTCCGTATCCTCTTTCATCGGGGACATGAGCCTGAAGAACCCGTCTTTGATGAAGAAGAAGGAGAAGATGCACCAGCCGCAGCTCCAGCTCGACCACGACGCCATGCTGCACCCCGAGCACCTGCACCAGCACCAGCGCACTCTGATGATGACTTAGTCGCCCGCTTCGACCAGCTGCAGACTCGTCTCGACATGCATATTCAAGAACAACATCACCAACACGAGACTGATATGCAGTGGTTTGGCGAACGATTCACTGCAATTGATCACCGCTTCGATGCTCTCTTTCAATATTTTCAACCAAATCCACCTTCACCACCACCAGATCAGGACCCGTCTGCTTAGTTTGTTTATGTTTGCATTGTAGTTTCTGTTTGTTTTCTTCTCTTCCTTTTGCTTTTAGTTGCTCCTCCTTTTTGTGCTGTCAAAAGGGGGAAAAGTTTGTTGTAATGTTGTAATGCCTATTTATCTAAATGCAGTATCTTTTGTTTCGTACTTCCTTGTAGTACCTTTTTTCTTGTGTTTAATTTAAAAAAAAAAACAAAAAAACAAAAAAAAAAAACAACAAAAGAAATGTTTTAAAAAAAAAAGAAATATTTTTCCTTCTTACTTGCAACAAATTATTTGACATCATCAAAAAGGGGGAGATTGTTGTAACCCATGACCCCGAGTTTGAGATTTTGATGATGCCAAATAATAAGTGTTTTGGAACTGTTTTTCATTGATTATTATTTTATTTGTTATTTTCCTTGAGCACTAACATTTCAGGAAGATCACAAGTGACTCAGGAAGAAAGGAAGACTCAAGACCGGGTAGATTAGGAGTATGAGTCAAACAATGTATTTTTTCATTTATTGTATTTTTACTTTATTGAGTCTGGCCACAATATGCGTAAGAGTAAGAGCAATCATGCACACACACAGGGGGAGAGTTCTTTTTTAACTGCAAATTATAACTAAAATTCTTCTCTGTAGATCGTACTGTACGATTTTATTTCGTACTGTACGATCCAAGCTATGTGGACAATTCTGTGAATAGATCGTACTGTACGAAGTTCTTCGTACTGTACGATATGTTCAGATCCAAAACCCTAGCCGTGACTTAGTTTAAGTAAGTGATTTTGCGCCGTTCGTACTGTACGAACAAGTTCGTACTGTACGATCTGTTTTTAATACTTACTTAAATTAACCCGTGATTAGTGCATGTAATCCAGGACTAATGAAAATTTGAACATCGTACTGTACGATAGTAATCGTACCATACGATGAACAGAGACGACATCCGATCGTCTAGACCATCGTCCTGTACGAATAGTATCTTGTTGGATCGTACCGTACGATATTATATCATACAGTATGATTTGTTTTTGTACTGTTCGTACATCTTCGTACCTGGACGACGGCTGTTTGTGAAGATCGTACTGTACGATGTTGAATCGTACTGTACGAACACTAACGGCTAATTTTGAAATCAGAGGTTTTTGGAGCCCGTTTTTTTGGATGTCAATCAAGTCTTTTTGGGTAAGAATTACAGAAGGGGTGAACGTGGTTAGAGAGGGATTCCAAGGGAGAAAACTCTAGAGAAATTCTTGAGGGTTGAGAGAGGAAGGAAGAGGTGAGCGTTGTGAGGGAGAAGAGGTATGGGGAGATCACACGGTTGCTCCAAGCTTGCTGCATCTTGGTCCTCCTGTGGCCCGAGAAGGATTTGAGGAAGGATCTCCAAGCGAAAGGCTCGTCTACATCCGTTACCTCGAGGTTCTCTGCCTTCTCCAGGAGGGAGAAAAACGAGAAGGTTCTCTGCCGTCGCCAAGAGGGTGAAAATAGAGTTTGGTATTCCGCCACGCCGGGTTGGTGAAAGGGAGGTTTGTATAGGCTTCTCCGCCTTGCCAAGGGGGGCAAAAGGAGAACTATTTTGATAGTGAAAATCCCGGAGTGGAGGACTCCGGGGAGTGGACGTAGGTCATATTTTGACCGAACCACTATAAAAAACTTGGTGTGTTCTTTCCTTATCGTTGTTTAATTTTTGCTTACATTTTAAATTTGTCATATCTATTGCATGTGAAATTTTGTGAAAGAAAAATTGCATAAATCTTTATTTTAAAGTTTCAAAAACAACAAAAAAAATTAGAACTCTTGTTTAGGATTAATTTTATTATTAAAAATTTTTACAATTCACCCCCCCTCTTGTCGTTTAGTAATTTCAGTTCAAGCTTCACCCTCGCGAATATTTCTTTTGGTGGCGCCTTAGCAGAGATGCCATCCCTACTCGCTGCTGGTTGCATCGCCGTAATCTTACGGACTCAAGGGATTGCCCGTGGGGCTGTATTGCTGATGAATCTCGGGATCATATTACAACTCATTGTAGTATGGTTCGGCAGGTGTTTTCGGTTGCTGCTAGTTGGGGCTTCACCTTGCCCGACTTCCTGGATTGGGAGGACCTTTTGGGAGGACTACACCGTCTTGCTTTTGAAAACCCAACTCTTGGTCATCTCTACTGCTATTTGATCTACCAAATTTGGAGAGCCCGCAATGATAAGACTCATGGGAGACTGTTCTGCACGTCGTCCGTTATTACTGCAAATGCCTTGGCTATGATGCCTAAACCTTATTCTTTGCCCGTTCTGGAGCAATGGTGTACCTCTCAACCCATTGGGTTGCCGCTCAACAAACTTTGGTGCACCCCCCTCTTGGCTGGGTGAAGTTTAACGTGGATGCTTCGGTCCAGGAATCGGGTATTACCGGCCTTGGCGTGGTTGTGAGGGACCACCTTGGACGGCTTATTGCGGCTGCGGCCACTATTGTTGAGCAATGGGATGTTACTCATGCATAAATTATGGCAGCCACCTCCATCAAGCACACGATTGAACATTGGATGCTGGATCTTGACGGGATCATCATTGAAGGCGATTGCCGCAATGCAATTGGATGGCTACACTCCTTTTTTAATCGCCGCAATCGAGCTCACTTCAACACCGACGGCCTGGACCTCACGTTTCTCTTGGACTTTAAATAAGTCCTTTTTCAGTACATCCCTCGGGCTAACAATAGGCCGGCCGATTACTGTGCCCGTATGGCTTGTTTTGGTAATTTCTTATGGCAAAATGATGATTCTAATGTAATTCCTCTCTCCTTTTTGTTTCTTTTGAGAGAGGACAGTGATAGAGCTTAGCGTCCCTTATTGTAACTTTTATGCTTTCTTCATTAATGCAAATGCATCTATTCAAAGAACCCAAAAACTTTGGAGGGGGGGGGGGGTTCTTCATTTCTTTCCACTCCATTCTCTCACTAGAGTGTTTCCTAGAGAGAGAGGCTCTGGGCATGGCGAGGGGAGACAGGCGGTCTCCTCCCCGCTCCGGCAGGGGTGGCGGCGGTGAAGGTTCGGGTGGTGGTGATCGGGACAGGCGGCGGTCGGGCATTGGCTCCGGTGGCGGTAAGAGGTATGTTGAGGTGAGGTCTCCTTCCAAAGGAGGCTTGGGTGGACCGGACAAAGGCTCGGATGCTAGCTTGCTGGTTGCGGCAGGAGGAGGTAAGCACCCGGGCAAGGGAGCTGGTAAGCCCTCGGGCGACGGCGGAGGGGGTTCTTCCCGTGGTGTTAAAGCTGCGGAGGATGGAAGCGCAAGCCAGGGAACTGTACGGGGTGGTGCGGGAGCTGGCAAGTAAGAAAGCCGGGATGGTGCTGGCCTAGGACACGGCCCAGCACGGCATGCTGCTGAGGCGTGTAATGCCGGAGGGCGGGAGGCGCCCAACGCGCAGCGGGATGCGCCTAGCGCGCAGGAGAAAGTGCAAGCGATGGAGGTTCATACGTCGCATAATCCGATCTTTGAGGAGAGTGATGCTGCCATGGATTTTGAGCTGGCACTTGAACGAGTTACGGTGGCTGCAAATGCTGAAGCTGCTGTGGCGACAAGGAGAGCTGCGGTGTTGGCTACACAGGTAATAGTGAATGCCCCTTGTGGTGATGATGTGGATATGATTTCCACCGAAATTAATTCGGGTGAGGGAGCTGGAAGTAGCCCGACTGTAGGCGTGAACTGCCTTGGTGCGGATGGCAGCGGGGGGGCTCCTTCTCCAGCAGGCCCGCAAGGTGTTCGTGGAAATGCTAATACCAAGCCGGCTTCGGGAATCTTCGGGGATCTTTGTATGGCTCGTAAGCAGACTAATCCCGTTAATGTATGGAAGCGTCCTGAACATATTAAGATAACGGAGGCAGTGAAATGTGGGCAGTTTTCGGCGGATGGAGTCACAGTTAAACTCCACTTGGATGCGGTTGAACGAAATATCCTACTCCTTGAGAATGCCGTGGTTGGCAAAGTGTTGGGGCGAAGACTTCCGTTTTTTGTGCTGGAATCGGAGGTGCGGAGGCAATGGGGTCATTTTGGTGAATTCCAGCTATCGACCATTGGCGCTGATTGCTTTGCTTGCACTTTTGCTTCAAAGGAAGCTAGTGATGCGGTTTTGTGCGGTGGACCTTGGTTTTTTAGCGGCAACATTGTTGGAATTGACCGGTGGACACCAGAATTCTCCCCTAGCTCCCTTGAGGGACTCACTTCACCAGTGTGGATCAGATTCCCGCAACTTCCGTTGCAATATTGGGACCAACACAATTTGGTCCGTATGGCTTCCATGATTGGAGAGCCATTATGGATTGATACTCAAACAGGGGCGGCAGGATGCCGAGAATATGCTCGGGTATATGTCAAAATGGATCTTGCGAGGAAACTTCAGAACGGCTTCTGGATTGACGGGGGAAGGGGCCGGTTCTATCAAAGGGTGGAGTACGAGGGGCTTGGTTTATCCTGCTTTGAATGTGGCCGTGTGGGTCATAGAAAGGAATTTTGCCCCTCTCGGGCTGTTGCTGGGACCTCGGCTGGGGCCACAAGCTCGCCAGCCACGGCTACCAGTTTGAAGTCCATGGTAGGGACAAATGAGGAATCCAACT
The DNA here is from genome assembly GCA_016618105.1 of Dendrobium huoshanense. Lineage (NCBI taxonomy): Eukaryota > Viridiplantae > Streptophyta > Magnoliopsida > Asparagales > Orchidaceae > Dendrobium > Dendrobium huoshanense. Next base: position 27,764,195 of record CM028352.1, on the reverse strand, counting down.
TTAATAACAAGTCTAAGGAAATACGGCCCTCATTGGTGGTGGGTACTATCACCCCAAGCCCTGGAACTCGCACGCATGGGTTGACTAGTGGATAGCCTATACCGACTGACGGTGACGGGGGAAATGCGGGATCCTGCTCCCGATCTATTTGTAATGGGGAGGAAACTCCCAAACCGCTGGATGCTGAGGAGGACGAGAGGCTTTTTGGTCCGTGGAGCCTAGTTCCTCCCCGGAGAGGGCGTAAACCGCAACAGAAAAATCAGGCCGGCAATAGGGCCCCTCTCGGGGAGAATTCTTTGAGGCAAGTTGACCTCTCGGCTGTTAAGGAGCCTAGTGCACGTCGTATGAAGGAGAATTTTAGACCAAGCCGGGGTGATAAAAAACCTGGCCTTACGGAACCCCTCCTATTCTCAGCGGGGGCTCGGACGGCAAGGCCGAAACTTGGGGCGTCGAAAGCTCACTTTGACAAAGAACTAAAGGCATTGGGTCCCATTGAAGAGGCACCACAGAAGAGGCGCAAGGATGGGAACTCTAACTCTTGCGGCGGGGACGCTTCCCCTATGGTTGTTTAATGTCTACAACCATCTTCTGGAACTGCAGGGGCGCCCGGAAAAAAGGCTACCGGAAACTACCTGCGTCACCTTGTGGGTGACAATGACGTGCATTTTATTGGCCTTGTTGAAACAAAAATTGAAACTTTGGCGAGATCTGATGTGGACAAACTCATTGGAACTAATTGGAATTTCTTCCATTTTCCCTCCAATGGCAAATCGGGAGGAATTCTTGTGCTTTGGCGGAAGGATATCACTAGCTTTGAGATTGTGGAAGCAAATGAACAGGTTATTGTGGGCGGACTTGGCCTGCCTAATGGACAACTTTGGAATGTTGCTGTTGTCTATGCTAACAAGGATCACCATATTCGGTGGGAGCTTTGGACCATCCTTGCCAATCTTGCGGACGAGGACCGGCCATACCTTATCGGTGGGGACTTCAACTGCTGGTTGAGCCAAGATGAGAAGAAGGGTGGAAAGCGGTTTTCTTCTTCGGCTGGGGCCCAGGAGATGGCAGATTTTCTTTCATGCAATGACTTGCATGATCTCGGTTTTATCGGCCTGAAATTCACTTGGTCTAATAATAACGACGAGAACAGCTGGATTTGGGTCCGTTTAGACCGTGTTCTCATGAATTCGGTGGGCCTCCGTGAAGCCCCTTTTGGGACCGTGCGTCATATGGGTAGGGTGGCATCTGACCATGCCCCGCTACTCCTATCCTTGTGCTCAAGGATTCCCATTGTCTCGGAGAGGTGGGTGCGTTTTGAGGATGTGTGGACCACGTATCCGGTGGCGTGGAGAATTGTGGAGAAAAACTGGAACAAGCGGGACTTTGGCACCCCGGTGGATGTCCTCAACCGCAAATGCCAACGTACTCTTCGGGCACTCTATCATTGGAGTAGGCAGCGCTCCATGAACCTTAATCGGCTCAAATCATCGCTGGAATGGCGGATTTTGGAACTTCAAAATTTGGATTGCTCCCTGGAAGGGCTTAGCCGAGACAGGGAGGAGGAATTGCGTCGGTGTATTAGGGAATTGAATGATACTTTGGCGCGCCTCGCGACTTCGTGGCGACAGCGGGCAAAGACTAGATGGATTGAAGAGGGGGATGCGAACTCGCACTTCTTTCATCTGGTAGCCACGGGGCGGCGCCGCGACAATCGGATAACCTGTATTAAGACGCTTGATGGCCAACGAACTTCGGATGCGGGGGCTATCCGGGACGCTTTCACTGACTTCTTCCGTGAGAAGTGGAGGGATCGATGTGCCTTCCTGCGGAATTGGCTGGCATTCCAAGATAATGACAAGCTTCCGGCACACTTTACTGTTGTGCTTACGGCCGAGATTACAGATATTGAGATTTGGGAGGCTATTCATGCCATGGGAAACAACCGTGCGCCTGGACGGGACGGGATTACCACATCGTTTCTAAAGTTTTTTTGGGAGATTATCAAGATTGATGTGCTGTGTGCAATCCAGAATTTTTTCTTGACTAACACTATGAATGAGCAGTGGAAGGAGACGCTCATTATCCTCATTCCCAAAGTGCAAAATGCTGATGGCCCTGTAAAGTTCCGTCCTATTAGCCTCTGCCAATCCCTGTACAAGGTGGTAGCGAAGATTATTGTGAACAGAATGAAACCAGTACTCCCGGGTATTATTGGGGAGGAGCAAGGGGCCTTTGTCCCGGGTAGATCTATCTCCAATCATGGTCTTCTGGCGCAGGAAATCATTGGGAACTTTCAACACTCGACTAAGCTGTCGGGTATGATGGCCCTCAAGGTCGATATGGAGCAAGCATATGATTGCATGGACTGGGATACTCTTCAACACGTGATGGAGCTTATGGGCTTTCCGGAGCAATTTATCACCTGGGTAATGCGGTGCATTTCTTTTCCTAAATTCCAATTGTTCATTAATGGTTGCAGGATTGAATGGATTGGCGGACTTAGCGACTTCCGACAGGGCTGTCCTCTTTCGCCGTACTTATTTATTCTATGCTCAGAGCTCCCCACCAAGGCGATTGATCAACGGGGCGGGCCTATTGGTGTTCGAATTGCACGGGAGGCACCGTGTGTATCGCACCTGCTGTATGCGGACGATGTCCTGATTTTTGCGGAGGCCAGCGGGAGTAATGCTCGGTTGATTATGGACCTCCTCAAGCAGTATTGTAGTTGGACGGGACAGCGAATTAATTGCGCTAAGTCGGCGATTTTGTTCAGTAAAAGATTTCCGCAGTGGAAACAAAGGAGAATTGCCAGGGACATTGAGTTCCACCGGGTGCAGTCTCTGGATTACCTTGGCATTCAGCTTGCTATGCGAAAATTGGTTAAGTCGGACTTTTCTAAGATTGTGCGGTCGGTTTCTGACAAAATTAACATGTGGGGGCGGAGGCACCTCTCTATGGCTGGTCGGGCCACCCTCATTCGGACGTCGCTGCTTGCCTCCCCCATGTATCTTATGACGCACACGGCTGTCCCTTTGGGCACTCTAAATGCCATTGAAAGAATGGCTAGACATTTCTTGTGGCAGAAGGACTCGAGTAAGCGGGGACTGCACTATGTTTCTTGGATTGAGCTTTGCCGTCCTGTGGCGATGGGGGGGCTTGGATTTCATGCTTCCTCTTTTTGGCAGAGCCCGCTCCGGGCTAGGATTGCATGGGATGTTCTACACAACAATGCTTCTCTTCTTAATAGGACCATTGCGGCTAAGTACGGATTGGATTTATGGAACGTCCCTATGGGACGTAGTGCGTCTGTCACGTGGAAGGTAATTAAAGATGGGGCGCTGGCCCTTCGCCCTATCATTCGATGGGGTATCGGGAATGACAATGGTATTGATGTCCTCTACGATACCTGGATTGCCAATAAAAATTTGGCTTGGTGGCCAACTTTCTTTTCGGTGGAAGATCTTGAAGGCCGACTGGTTATTGAGTTTTTGGATGAAAATCTGGAGTGGAACCGGGATCTTGTGTTGCATTCTTTTGGTCCGGTTATGGCCGAACGCATCTTTGCTATTACAACCCGGGCTGGTGGAGGGGGGGACCACCCGGAACTAATCCATATGCCCATTGGCACTACCATTACTACCCAAGCTTACATGGGCAACTTCCAGCATGAACAATATGAATTTCGTTGGCTTCGCAAACTCAAGCTCCACCCGCGTGAGCAGCTTTTCTGGTGGAGATTATTGCGTGGGGCTATTCCCACAAACCATTGGCTTTTATGGCGGCATTTGAGCGAATAAGAAACCTGCCCGTGGGGCTGCAACCAGGTGGAAATGGAGGAGCACCTTGCGGTCAGCTGTGACATGCTGACGATGACCCTTCAGGTGCTGGACGGGTGGGGAATTACTATGCCAGTTTTTGATACTTGGAGGAGTATGCTGAACGGCCTTGCACAGGTGGTTGGGAACAACCCAAGTGAGGGCGACTCTATTGCTATGTCGTCTACCAGGTGTGGCATGCCCGGAATGACAAAGCTCACGGGAGATCCTTTGGCATGCCTACGGTCCCTGCGGCTAATGCACTGGCTATGCTGCCGAAATGTTATGCTATGCCAATCTTGGAGCAATGGTGCACCTCTCAGCCCGTTGGGCTGTCGTCTACCAATCTTTGGTGCATCCCCCCTCCTGGATGGTTGAAGTTTAATGTGGATGCCTCTGTTCGACCAAATGCCGTGGCCGGCCTTGGGGTGGTTGCTTGGGACCATTTGGGACGACTAGCTGTTGCCGTCGGAACCCAAATTGAGCAGTGGGATGTGACGCGTGCTGAGATTCTTGCTGGCATTGCCTTTGATAGGGCAATTGCCAATTGGATGCATGAATTGGACGGGATTATTGTTGAAGGTGATTGCCGGAATGCTATCAGTTGGCTCCAAGCCGCATTCAACCAGCTTAGCAAATTCCACTTCCAGATGGAGGGGCCGGACCTTTCCTTCCTGCTTCAGTTTAAGCAGGTTATCTTCCAACATGTACCACGTGAGCTGAACCGTCCGGCTGACCTTTGTGCCAGTTTAGCTTGTTTTGGCAATTTTATTTGGAAAGAATGTGATAGTAGAGATATTCCCCCTCCCTTTTGTCTTTGTTGGAGGCGGATAGTTTTAGAGCTTAGGCTTCTTTCTTATGTAACCGCTTTTATTTTCTATTAATGCAAATGCAACTTTCAAGGAACCCAAAAACTTTGGGAGGCTCTTCATTTGTTCTATCTTCTTTCTCTCACTAGAGTGGTTTTAGAGAGACAAGCTCTAGGATGGCTAGAGGGGGTGGCCTTAGGTCACCTCCTCCAAATGGGGGGTTTGGTGGTAGAAATGGTGGCAAGAAGGAGGGCAAGGTTGGCAATCGGTGGCAAGTGCTCGCTGACGAGGAGGCCGGTGGTGGTGAGCCGGCGGCTGCAGCTTCTAGAGGCGGATTCCCGTCTAGATCTCCAGGTATTGGCCATTTTCCGGCTAACTCCAGCAAGGGGATAGCAGCCCATGGGGCTCGAGAGGATAAGGGCAAGATAGTGGTGAGTGTATCTCGGCCGAGCAAGGAGAACGAGCTAGATCTGGTCAAGTCGGTGGGGAAGAAAGGGGCCGGTGAGGCTCCCATGGAAATGGTGCTGGCCACTAAGTTTACACCACACAAGGGTAAGTTTGAGCTTGGGATCTCTTCCCCCATCTCAAAATCTGCAACAGCTCGGGAACTCATCATGAGCTCCATAGGGATCTCACCACCACCGGCTGCGGCTCACACTAAGGCCAGCGTGCAACTGCCCATGCTGGAGGCTGCCCGCGTGGAATCGGAGGAAGGGTGCAGCTCGGAACATGCCTCCCCACGTAGCAGCAGCTGCGACTTGGCGGGGGAGCAGTTTGCCGACCGGGAGGCTGGGTCTGCCAGCGAAATAGAGGACGGGAATGACTGCAGCCCGCGGGACAGTGCTGCTATGGCGTTGGGATCGGACCAGGGAACTGCGCCTGACTATGGAGATGGAGAAGCAAGCGACATGGAGGCTTCTACTGAGTGCCAACTGCAGACTTTGGAAGCTGCGGTTTGCCCTGCAGCTCGGGTAAGCACTGCCTGGGCGGCTTGTGCCGAGATGCATGACATGGATCGTAATGGGGATGAGGATATGTTGTTGAGTCCAGTAATTAGGTTATTAAGCCTAAGTAAATGTCCCACGGCTACCAAGAGGGGGGTGAATTGATAGTTTTAAAAATTTTAAACCCTCTTAATGATAAAGTTGAACCGAAATAAAATTTTCTTTTAAAGTTTGTAGAAAAATGTTTTTCAACCACAGAGTTGTTAAAACTGAAATTTAAAGTGCGGAAACGTAAAAGCAATAAAGTAAATGACACCAGATTTATAGTGGTTCGGTCTATAACCAGACCTACATCCACTCCTCAGAGGCACCCTCTGAGTATTGCACTAATGCCACAAAGTGACTCTCCTTTAGCACCCACAGCAAGGCGGAGAAGCCTTTACAACACACTCTTTTCACCACTATCCGGTGCGGCAGAGAACCGTCGTCCTTTCACACAATCCACAGTGCTGGCAGAGAACCTTCGTCCTTTTACACTCTCTTAGTGTGGGCAGAGAACCGTCGTCCTTTTACACTCTCCTAGTGTGGGCAGAGAACTGTCGTCCTTTTACACTCTCCTAATGTGGGTAGAGAACCGTCATCCTTTTACACTCTCCTAGTGTGGGCAGAGAACCGTCGTCCTTTTACACTCTCCTAGTGTGGGCAGAGAACCGTCGTCTTTTTACACTCTCCTAGTGTGGGCAGAGAACCCTACGGCTGTTCACACTCTCCAAGTGTCGACATAGAACTGGATCTCCTTGACTGATCTTCTCACAAGAATCTAGAAGGAAGAAGGAAAAGAGTGAAGAAATCCAATTTCACAAATAGAGACTCTTACTTTAGTAATCCAAGTGAAGCCTTCTCGCTCCAATGGTAGAAATCCTCCCTTGAATGCTCTCTTCCACTCTCTACTTAGCTATTCTCTCAAGAGGCACGAAGATCAAATGACAAAAAGATTGTGTGGCAGTCTAATTTGGACTATTTATACAAAAGACATGAAAAACCGCCCAAAAACTGCATATTTTCAATTCTGTACGTAGTGGATCGTCCTGTACGATCCTGGATCGTCCTGGACGATTTTACTTAAACGATCTGAAACGACCCAATTTGTATATGTGTACGAAATGACTTCGTACAGCTGATCGTCCTGTACGAACTAGGTTCGTCCAGTACGAACGGTTATTACAAGGTCGGTTCTAGAAACTGCTGAAAACTGTTCTAAGTCGGTTAATCGTTTGGACGAAAATATGTTCGTCTGGACGAAAATTTTCCAGAGAGCCGATCGTCCTGGACGATTATTTATTTCGTCTGGACGAAAATTTTCCAGAGGACCAATCGCCGCGGACGATAATTTGTTTTCGTCTAGACAAAAATTTTCCAGAGAGCTGATCGTCCGGTACGATATTTATTTTCGTCTGGACGAAAATTTTCCAGAGGACTGGTCACCTCGTACGATGATAAAATTCGTCTGGACGAAAATTTTACAGAGAACCCATCGTCCGGGACGATAATAAATTTTGTCCTGGACGAATAGGACTTAGAAAAAAATTTTTCAAGCAAGTTCCTATTCGTTCCAAGTGCTCTATAGGAGATAACTGACAGATCGTCCAGTACGATAAATATCATCCTGTACGATCAGTATAGAATTTTAAGATCTCCTTATTTGTGTGTGTGAGATTTTATTCACTCAATTACAATCACTCCCTTTCAAAATTAATTCAAAGAAAAGGCAAACTTCAAATAAACAAAATATCTCATGTTGAATTTGATTTGAAGTTATCGTAGTCTGGAGTCTGATTTTCCTGAAATGTTAGTACACACAAGAGCAAGTGCAAATCTTCTAAAATTGTTAGGAGATAACTATACATTTGAACAATAATGTTTGGAATCATCAAAACTACATAAGTTGCACAAATATAAATCATTTAAATAGAAACTATTCAAACAATCTCCCCCTTTTTGATGATGGCAAAACAATTATTATTTGTATGATTTCAAGTTAAAACAAATCTCTTATCTCCTAAACTCCCCCTAAATTTATGAGTACATTAAAATAAGGAGGCATAAAGAACAATATTTTTGTTTTTTAAAAAATTTTAACACAAATAAAAAAAAACTTGCAAACAGAACAATTAAAAATAGAAAACACAAAACACAACAGAAAACACAATAATCAGAACAATTAAAAATAGAAAACACAAAACACAACAGAAAATACAATAATTTCTCCCCCTTTTTGACAGCAACAAAAAGTGAAGAAGAAATAGACAAGAAATGTAAGGAATTATATGAAATTCATTTTTAAAATTTAATCTAAATTGTGATTGACATAGGGTATGCAATTTTTAAACTAAAGATATTAGGTCAATCATAGAAATTCATAAAATTTAAGAAGTGATATAACATTGTAAGTAAGAAGAATTTATCAAAGACATGATTCAATTTAGACATTTGACTATAGAAAATCATTACAAGAGAGATGTATAAAAATTCTATATTTCAAAGTTCAATAGAATATAAATGAACATAAGATCAATTTGAATTAAGAGATTGAACGAATTTGGAAAGAAGAGAATTACCTCATGTGGCGCTTTGCGCATCTTTTTCAAAATTTTGGGGCACACTTTTGTGCATTTTTTCTTGGTTGGGCTTATTTTGTGCATCTTTTTCACTTTGCAAATTTTTGCGAATTCCTTTTGATTTTTTTGTACATTTGTACAATGTTCAAGAGTAATTGGACCAATTCTTTCCAAAATCTATAATCTAAAATTTCAAATATTTCTAGGTACATAAATATCTCTTGAGCATAGAAATACAAAATAAGAAAATATCTAAATTGCAATAGTAATATTAACTTTTATGTAGTCTAAATGAATAGACATGAATTTATAAGTTCTAATTACAACAAGTTATATACAACTTATAAATTAAGAAATTCTAGACTTTCTAATATAGATAATCTCAAATTACAATCAAATTTAAGCACTATGTAGATTAAATAATACTAATAAAATTCATAAACATTAACCACATTTCAAAACAAATCTAATAAAAATAAACTTTCATTGATATTAAAGAAACGGATTACATAAAAAAAAACATTGAACTTAAAAACATAAAAACAAACACTTAACAATAAAACAGACAAGATAAAAATATAAAAAAATACAACAGACACACATAAAAATATTTCTACTGTTCTGGAGGAGGAGGAGGAGGTATGCCGCCAAAGAGGTTGAAGTAGGAGGCCATCAACATTACATTGGTATTAATTTCATGAACTTTATCTTTAATATTACCAATGTCATGTTGCTGCTGCGTAAGTTGAGCATCAAATTGATCAAATCTTTGATCAATGTGAGTCTCTAATCTATCAAATCTCTCAATAAGATTCTGGTAATCTGATTGAGAAACAGAAGCTTGCACTCCTTCTTCTTCTTCCTCTTCTGAAGCACTAGCATGTGCTTTTTCTTTTTCTTTTTCCTCCTTGAAGAGCAATCTGAATGATGCATCGTTATAGTAAACTGGCTCTTCATATTCTTCATCAGGATGCACTATATTATATTTCTTTTCCAAGATATAAGTGATTAAGTGTCCTAATGAAATGTTCTTCTTCCTCTTCTGATCAGCATGTCTTATTTCTGAAAGCCCATAGATATGGTCTATGATAAGTTGGGCTTCGTCAATAGGATATCCTTTCATGATTAAAAAAGTTAGACAAGAAAGGAGAGGAGTAATGTTAATCCTATCACCAGCTTTAGGAATGATTGAGGATCGAAGGATATGCTGGATGATTCGGGCATCTTGGGTCATACCGGAGACTCTATCAACATGATTGTCAATAGCATTTTCTCTAATTACCCTATTGATTTGAAACCATTTGAAGGAGGTTTCTGACATTAGGGTGTGGGCTCTATATCCCTCAGTTCTTAAGTTTAAAAATGCACCAAGGTCATGCTTGGTGATCTCCACTTTTTGCTTAAAAACATAAGAACTAATGGTGGAGTGGTCAGAATTGAAACTCATGTTAGCTAGAAAGTAATGGTAGGTTTGCTTATTGTAGAAGTGGGCGAGAGAAAGAATGAACTGAAATTGGGTTGAGGCGAAGAGGTGCAATACCCGAAATTTCAACTCTGTTTGGATAAGAATGCGAGACGGAGTGATTTTTGCGGATGCAAAACGAGGAAAAGTTTCCTCATTTGCCTTGGAAAGAAAGTTGTCTGGGGCATTCCTATTTGGTTTCTTCACCAAAACCTTTTGTCTTTTGCTAAAGGAGGTCATTATTGATTTGATGTAGAAAGGGATTGAAAAAGAAGTTTGGAAGTGTGATTGTTAAGTTTGAAAGCCTTCATATTTAAAGAAAAATGATACGTTCGTCCTGGACGAAAATATTCGTCCTGGACAAAAAATTATCGTTCGTCTGGATGAACAAAATTCGTACAGACGATCCAATTCGTCCAAAATGTAACTGCTTTTCGTAATCAACACAACTTACGATGCGTCCCTTCGTACAGGCTTTTTGACTTGACCGATCGTACAGACGAAAAAATTTCGTACAGACGATCAAAAAGTGAATCGTTTTAATGACTCTTGAAAACCGTCCCCTACAATGAATCGACACATGTTCGTCTGGACGAACGAAAATTTCGTACAGACGAAGTTCATATTAAAAACTGTCTTATCCACTCAACCGCTGCATTCAATAGTCCCGACGTTTGAGAGAAAAAAAAAATTTGTCCTGGACGATCATTGATCGTACAGACGATCTAATTAAAAACTGCTCTCAAAACTATTAAAATTCGCGCAAACTGTTCATTCACACATCGTCCCGTATGAAACCAATTTCGTCCTGGACGATTTCCTCCAAAAAATTTTTTTTAAATTACGAAAATCAAACAAAACATTTAAAAACACATAAAACATAAAACAAAACCATAAATACAAAAACAATTCATTCAAAACACACAAAATTTCATAAAAAACAAAACACAATAAATATCAATGTTGCAAAGACATTTTGGTTAAGCATTCAAATCAATAATACCAAGCCTTGTTCTTAAAGTACTGAAGGTATCAAAGGCTAAAGGTTTTGTAAAAATGTCTGCAAGTTGATTTTCAGTTAAAACATGTATGAGTTCTATTTCTCCTTTGGATACATGATCCCTTATGAAATGATGCCTTATATCAATGTGTTTGGTTCTAGAATGTTGAATAGGATTTTTGGAAATGCAAATAGCACTAGTATTGTCACAATAAATTGGAATAGTGCCTATAGTTAATCCTAAATCAATCAACTGTTGTTTTAACCAAAGTACTTGTGCCACACAACTTCCTAATGCAATGTATTCTGCTTCTACAGTAGATAGATCCACTGAATTTTGTTTTCTACTAGACCATGAAACTAATGAATTTCCAATGAATTGACGTGTTCCAGAAGTGCTTTTCCTATCCACTCTACAGCCTGCAAAGTCAGAATCTGAGTAACCAATAATTTCAAATGAAGAGCTAAACTTAGGATACCAAATTCCTAAGTTTTGAGTTCCTAGTAGATATCTTAAAATCTTTTTCACTGCTGTCAAATGTGATTCTTTTGGATCTGATTGAAATCTAGCACATAGGCAAACACTGAACATAATATCTGGTCGGCTAGCAGTCAAGTAAAGTAAAGATCCAATTATCCCTCTAAATTTCTTTTGATCAACAGATTTTCCCTAGGTCCTTATCCAACTGAACTGAAGAACTCATTGGTGTACTAACAGGTTTAGCATTGTCCATTTCATATTTTTTGAGGATGTCCTTAATATATTTAGTTTGACTCAAAAAAGTACCTTCCTCAAGTTGCTTAATGCTAAATCCTAGAAAGTAATTTAAATCTCCCATTAGACTCATTTCAAATTCACTACTCATTGTTTTAAAAAAATCATCACAAAGATGTTTATTTGAAGATCCAAAGATGATGTCATTCACATAAATTTGAACAATAAGTATATCCTTTCCAATTTTCCTCAAAAAGAGAGTTGTATCCACACTTCCTTTTTCAAAAGATCTTTCAAGTAGGAAGGTGCTCAACCTCTCATACCAAGCCCTAGGTGCCTGTTTCAATCCATATAATGCCTTTTTTAATTTGAAAACATGATTTAGAAATTTAGAATTTTCAAAACCTGGAGGTTGTTCTACAAAAACATCTTCCTCAATTACCCCATTTAAAAAGGCACTTTTGACATCCATTTGAAATAATTTAAAACCTTTAAAACAGGCAAAGGCTAGTAAAACCCTAATTGCTTCAAGTCTAGCTACAGGGGCAAAAGTTTCCTCAAAATCAATTCCTTCAATTTGATTATACCCTTAGCTACTAATCTAGCCTTATTTCTAATGACTACTCCTGAGTCATTCATTTTATTTTTGAACACCCACTTGGTTCCAACAACACTTTGATCTTTTGGCCTAGTAGTTAGTTCCCAAACTTTATTTCTTACAAATTGATTTAACTCTTCTTGCATGGCCAATATCCAAAATTCATCTGAAAGTGCTTGATCAATGTTAGTGGGTTCAATAGTTGAAATAAAGGTTGAATGATTGACTTCCTTGTTTAATCCACGCCTAGTTCTAACACCCTCACTTGGTTCACCTATAATCAATTCCTTTGGGTGATTTTTAGAAAATCTCAAATCTCTAGGCAAACGGTCTTCTCTTTCTAAATTTTCTTCCACATTTTCTTTCAAATTTAATCTATCAATCTTTTGGGAGTTTTCTTCAATTTCTTCTTCAACAACATTTGGCTATTTCATGTTTCCATTTTCATCAAAAACAACATGTGTGATTTCTTCAATGACTAAAGTTCTTTTGTTGAATACTCTATAAGATTTTCCAACACTTGAATATCCAATAAAAATTCCTTCATCTGATTTTGGATCAAATTTTCCTAAGGCAGATTTTTCATTATTATGTATGAACACCTTGCAACCAAATACATGCAAATGAGACAAATTTGGTGTTCTACCTTTTAGCAACTCATAGGGTGTTTTATTCAAATTTGATCTCACATTCACCCTATTCAGAACATAGCATGCAGTGCTAACCGCCTCAGCCAAAAAATATCTAGGAAGCGAGTATTCTGCTAACATTGCTCGGGCGGCTTCTATTAATGTTCTGTTATTTCTTTCAACTACTCCATTTTGTTGAAGAGTTCTAGGTGCAGAAAAATTGTGATCAATCCCCTTTTCTTTACAGAAATCTTCAAATCTTTCATTTTCAAATTCTCCTCCATGATCACTTTGTATAGAGATTATTTCATATCCTAGTTTTCTTTGTATCCAAGTTGAAAAATTTCGGAATTCCTCAAATGATTCACTCTTATGAAAAAGAAATTTAACCCAGGTGAATCTTGAAAAATCATCTACTATAACAAATCCATATACCTTTCCTCCTAGACTAACAGTGCTTACAGGTCCAAAAAGATCCATGTGTAAAATTTCTAAAGGTTTACTGGTCCTAAAATCGTTATTGGACTTAAAAGAGGACTTCACTTGTTTTCCTAATTGACATGCATCACATAGATGGTCCTTAGTAAAGTCTAGTTTATGTATTCCTCTCACCAAATTCTTTTGGGTAATTCTTCTAAGATTTTTCATACTAGAATGACAAAGTCTGCTATGCCAAAGCCATGATTCATCAGAAACAGTTTTCAAACAAAAAGCAGTAGGAGATTGAATACAATTTAAATCTAACATGTAGACATTGTTCACCTTTTTTCCATTTAAAATAATTTTCCCATTTAGGCTAATTATGCAGCTAGTAGGTAAAAATTTTACATTATAGCCCTTATCACATAGCTGACTTATGCTAAGCAAATTATGTTTTAAGCCTTCAACTAATAAAATATTGTCTATGAAAAAGTTTTTCAAATTTCCAATCATACCTGATCCAACCACTTTCTTTGTGGTATTATCTCCAAGTGTAACCTTGCCTCCACTACTGGCTTCCAGCGTTATGAATTGAGCAGTATCTCCAGTCATGTGCTTTGAACATCCGTTGTCCAGGTACCATATACTCTCGCGAGGTCTTGTGTGAGAGTATTCCTGCAAAATTCTCAAATGTTAGACCTGGGAACCCAAACTAGTTTGGGTTCACCTTTATGAAATTTATAATCAGATGCATGTATGATATGTCTAGGTTTATGCATTTTAGTTCTCCACACCAAATTAGGTTTCATCTTTAAAGTGCAGGTGTGAGATATATGTCCCAAAAATCCACAATTGTTACATTTAACATTAGGAAAAATATTCCTATGTTTTCTTTCATATGATTGTCTTCTAAGGGATTTCATGAATTTACGATAATATTTAGGATTTGTAAAATCTTCAAGTTTAGGGGGGTTCCTATTATCCTCGAGAGCTCTTATAGTGAGTTTGTAAAATGATTCATATCCTCCAAGATTCGATTGGTATAATTGATTCTATATGTCTTGCTCTCAGATTCATCCTTAAATTTCTTAAATTCTTTTTTAAGTTCAGCATGGGATGATTTTAAATTCTCAAAATTTTTATTCAAGTCATCATATTCATCAAGTAGTTTCATGTGGTTGCTATCAATTAAAGCATGATCTTTCCTAAGGATTTCGTGTTCCTTATTAAGCTCTTCCAATTCTAAAACTACACTAGCATGCATCTTTTTCATTTTCCTATATGCATCATGCATGTGTTCAGAAACTTCAAACAATTCATTATAGGTTAAATCACATACCTCTTCTTGATCTGATTGTTCAGCTTTATCTTCCATCAAGCAAAGGTTGGTGACTTCTTCTTCTTTTTCAGTCTCAGATGAGTCTGAAGTTGAGTCCGCCCAAAAAGCCTTTTGAAACTTCTTCTTGCCCTTCTTTACCATTGGTTTCTCCTCTACCTTCTCCTTGCTAGGAGTGGCTTTGAGTTTTGGACAATCAGTCTTTATATGACCTGGTTTCCTGCATTCATAACAAATCACTTCATTAGAAACTTTGCCATTTCTGTTATACTTACCTTTATTCCATTGCTGGCGTCTCTTCTGCTTCCTCTTTAAAAAGCTTCTGAATTGTCTAGTCATCAGTGCAATATCGTTTTCATCCTCAGGTTGTGAGTGTTCACTTTCTGACTCTTCCACATTTAGTGCAATATTCTTGTCCTTTCTTGGTTCACCTGCATCAATCTTTCTTTGACTTACTCCTTGTTCGTAAGCAATGAGTGAACCAAGAAGATTGTCAATGGAATAAATGTTCAGATCTTTAGACTCTGAAATTGCAGTAATTTTAGCATCGTATGCAGTAGGTAAACAACGAAGAATCTTATTGACCATTTCAGCATTAGTTAATTCCCTACCAAGTGCATGCAAAGATGTGACAATTTGAGTGAATCTTGTATACATGTCAGATATAGATTCATTAGGTTTCATGCGAAATAATTCGTAGTCATGTAACAAGATATTGAGTCTTGATTGCTTAACCTCATTTGTCCCTTCATAAGTAATACAAAGTCTATCCCATATGTCTTTTCCGCTTTTACAAGTGGAAACTCGCATGTAGTCTTCAGATTTTAAAGCACAAAAGAAACTATTTAAACATTTCGCATTTAATTGTGCTAAGTCATGTTCTTCTATAGTTCAATCTGCATAGGGTGTATCTACCCTAATTCCATCAACTAATCTAGTTGGTTTTGAGTAACCTTCCTGGACTAGCATCCACATGCCATAATCAAGTGACTGTAAGAAAGTAGACATACGTGTTTTCCAAAAATCAAAAGGAATATTGTCAAATAGTGGAGGTCTAGTGATAGAGTAACCCTCAGGTGTGTTTCGGTTTCCAAATGTAGCCATCTACGTTAATCAAAAAGTAGTTCAAACTTATGATTTTGAAACTATGCTCTGATACCACTTGTTGAGTCCAGTAATTAGGTTGTTAAGCCTAAGTAAATGTCCCACGGCTACCAAGAGGGGGTGAATTGGTAGTTTTAAAAATTTTAAACCCTCTTAATGATAAAGTTGAACCGAAATAAAATTTTCTTTTAAAGTTTGTAGAAAAATGTTTTTCAACCACAGAGTTGTTAAAACTGAAATTTAAAGTGCGGAAACGTAAAAGCAATAAAGTAAATGACACCAGATTTATAGTGGTTCGTTCTATAATCAGACCTACATCCATTCCTCAGAGGCACCCTCTGAGTATTGCACTAATACCACAAAGTGACTCTCCTTTAGCACCCACAGCAAGGCGGAGTAGCCTTTACAACACACTCTTTTCACCACTACCCGGTGCGGCAGAGAACCGTCGTCCTTTCACACAATCCACAGTGCTGGCAGAGAACCTTCGTCCTTTTACACTCTCCTAGTGTGGGCAGAGAATAGTCGTCCTTTTACACTTTCCTAGTGTGGGCAGAGAACCGTCGTCCTTTTACACTCTTCTAGTGTGGGCAGAGAACCGTCGTCCTTTTACACTCTCCTAGTGTGGGCAGAGAACCGTCGACCTTTTACACTCTCCTAGTGTGGGAAGAGAACCGTCGTCTTTTTACACTCTCCTAGTGTGGGCAGAGAACCCTACGGCTGTTCACACTCTCCAAGTGTCGGCAGAGAATCGGATCTCCTTGACTGATCTTCTCATAAGATTCTAAAAGGAATAAGGAAAAGAGTGAAGAAATCCAATTTTACAAGTAGAGACTCTTACCTTAGTAATCCAAGTGAAGCCTTCTCGCTCTAATGGTAGGAATCCTCCCTTGAATGCTCTCTTCCACTCTCTCCTTGGCTATTCTCTCAAGAGGCACGAAGATCAAATGACAAAAAGATTGGGTGGCAGTTTAATTTGGACTATTTATACAAAAGACATGAAAAACCGCCCAAAAACTGCATATTTTAAATTCTGTACGTAGTGGATCGTCCTGTACGATCCTGGATCGTCCTGGACGATTTTACTTAAACGATTTGAAACGACCCAATTTGTATATGTGTACGAAATGAATTCGTACAGCTGATCGTCCTGTACGAACTAGGTTCGTCCAGTACGAACGGTTATTACAAGGTCGGTTCTAGAAACTGCTAAAAACTGATCTAAGTCGGTTAATCGTTTGGACGAAAATTTTTTCGTCTGGACGAAAATTTTCAAGAGAGCCGATCGTCCTGGACGATTATTTATTTTGTCTGGACAAAAATTTTCCAGAGGACCAATCGCCGCGGACGATAATTTGTTTTCGTCTGGACGAAAATTTTCCAGAGAGCTGATCGTCCGGTATGATATTTATTTTTGTCTGGACGAAAATTTTCCAGAGGACTGGTCGCCTCGTACGATGATAAAATTTGTCTGGACGAAAATTTTACAGAGAACCCATCGTCCGGGACGATAATAAATTTCGTCCTGGACGAATAGGACTTAGAAAAAAAATTTTCAAGCAAGTTCCTATTCGTTCCAAGTGCTCTATAGGAGATAACTGACAGATCGTCCAGTATGATAAATATCATCTTGTACGATCAGTATAGAATTTTAAGATCTCCTTATTTGTGTGTGTGAGATTTTATTCACTCAATTACAATCACTCCCTTTCAAAATTAATTCAAAGAAAATGCAAACTTCAAATAAACAAACTATCTCATGTTGAATTTGATTTGTAGTTATCGTAGTCTGGAGTCTGATTTTCCTGAAATGTTAGTACACACAAGAGCAAGTGCAAATCTTCTGAAATTATTAGGAGATAACTATACATTTGAACAATAATGTTTGGAATCATCAAAACTACATAAGTTGCACAAATATAAAACATTCAAATAGCAACTATTCAAACAATCTCCCCCTTTTTGATGATGGCAAAACAATTATTATTTATATGATTTCAAGTTAAAACAAATCTCTTATCTCCTAAACTCCCCCTAAATTTATGAGTACATTAAAATAAGGAGGCATAAAGAACAATATTTTTGTTTTTTAAAAAATTTTAACACAAATAAAAAAAAACTTGCAAACAGAACAATTAAAAATAGAAAACACAAAACACAACAGAAAACACAATAATCAGAACAATTAAAAATAGAAAACACAAAACACAACAGAAAATACAATAATTTCTCCTAGGCGTGAACATATGTCCCCCAAGAACTACAGCAGCTACAGTAGTCCTAGGCGTGAACATCCCCCTGGTCCAGCAATTACCGAGACCATTACTCCAGATTTATGCATGGAAGGTGTTCGTGGAAATGTCTCCAAGGATTCGGTGGCCTTTTCCAGGCTGGAAACTACTGCGGCCAAGCTGGGTGCCCATCGTGGGGGTACAGCAAGCAATTTCTTTGCTTGGAATAGGGTCCAGCTGGTCCCTATCACTAAGCTCAACAATGAGTCTTTTTTAGGCAAGGATGGCAAGTCTATGGATCCCGAAATTGAGGCTGTGCATAGTAACATTGCGAGGCTTGATCCTGCGATTGTTGCTAAAGTT
Organism: Dendrobium huoshanense; assembly: GCA_016618105.1. Lineage (NCBI taxonomy): Eukaryota > Viridiplantae > Streptophyta > Magnoliopsida > Asparagales > Orchidaceae > Dendrobium > Dendrobium huoshanense. The sequence continues at coordinate 27,746,151 of CM028352.1, read as the reverse complement.
ATGGGGCGCCGCATCGCGTTCCCTTATCTCCTTACCGAGCTAAAAAAGAGATGGTTTCATTTTGGAGACTTTGAGGTTGTAACTATAGCACCCAATTCTTTCATTTGCTTATTTCAAAGTTTGGAGACTAGAGACGCTGTTCTCTCGGGTGGACCGTGGATCATTGGGGGCAATATCATTGGTATGGATAGATGGTCCCCGTCAGCTACCCCCAATTCGTTACATGGTCTTCACTCACCGATTTGGATCCGTCTACCTCAATTACCCTTGATGTATTGGGATACTAGTAATATCACTCGCATTGCCAACATGCTTGGAGATCCCATATGGATGGATTCCCACACAAGTAAGTGGGGTCGTTCCTCGTTTGCTCGCATCTGCGTTAGGATTGACCTATCGCAGCAATTATTATCGGGTGTGTGGATAAATGGAATTCATGGGCGGTTCTTCCAACGGGTCGAGTATGAAGGCTTGACAAATTTTTGCTTTGATTGCGGCTTTATTGGCCATGTCAAAGGGAGCTGTGCCTCCAAGGCTCCCAAGAAAGGACCGTCCCACACTGAGATGCAAGCACCCAGTCAAAATGTTGCTCCACCCGTGAGCCACACAGAGACCGTGCATCCCTCCAGCTCAAATGCTCCAATTCGGGACAAGACTCCTAGCCACGAGGAGCCGGAGGATAATGCTTATGGTACTTGGAACCTGGTTACCCGCAAGCGAAATGGCAAGAAGAAGCAAGCCATTGTGGAACAACCATTGAATCAAGTGCAGCAGGCCGAGACTTGCCCGTCAGCCCAAACTACCAAGGAGCAGCTCAAGCAAATGGAAGACATCTCAGAAAGGATTATCAACCCGACCAGCCACCATGCTAGGGACCGCAAGATTGTTTTCAGTGCTGAAAGGATAGCTCATGATAATTCTACATTGGAGGTTGACCTTACCAAGCGGCAGCATAAAGCATCTAAGGCTTACATGGAGAAGCATCTTCTACAATTGGGACCAATAGCCACTCTTCCCCGCAAGAGGAGGAAGAACTTACAAGATGACACTGGCTGGGACTTTGTCCCCTTTGAGGAACAATGATGACTTTCCTTCATTCTTGCCCTTGGAGGCTAAGGATGCTCATACTACGTCTGGCGCAATGGGATATCTCTCAGCTCTCGGGCTGTTTTAAACCCCTTATAGGTATCTCCCCCCGCTGGAGTGGTTCTCTGAGCAGTCTTAGTTTTTATAGGACAAGCATTTGGGGAGGGCCTCATTGGGAATCAAAGGGGCTTATCCTTGTTTTTGCTGCTTTCTTTTTTGTCTTTCATACTTGTAAGGTTTACTTTATAGCATTAGACCTTCCCACTTTTGTTTTTTGCCATGGGAAGGCACTTAGTTTCTCCATACTTGTGATGTACTTTTCTCTTACTTAATCAATGCAAATGCAAAATTTCAAGGAACCCAAAAAATTTGTACTAAAACTGAGTGGTGGCCTCAGTTTGAGGACGTTTGGACTACTTACCCGACTACCTGGCGGCTGGTATGGCGACAATGGCATAGAATCACGCCGGGATCTCCAGCGGAGGTCCTTGATCGTAAACGCTCTCACACTCTTCGGGCGTTGGTTTTCTGGAGCCGTAACCGAGCACGGCAACTGAACAACCTAAAAGCTGTACTTGAACGACGTATTATGGAACTTCAGGAATTGGATTGTTCGACTACCAGCCTCAACCCGGACCAGAAGATTGAACTCAGGCGCTGTGTTGGCGAACTTAACGATACTCTTGCGCGCCTTTCTATTTGGTGGCGACAACGTGCGAAGGTTAGATGGCTTGAAGAGGGGGGTTCTAATTCCCATTTTTTTCACATGGTTGCTACTGGAAGAAGGCGGGACAACCGCATCAATGAGGTGTCTATGGGGGATGGACGTTTGGTGACCGATCCGGGGGGTATCCGGGAGGCCTTCCTGGACTTCTTTATGGATAAATGGCAGGATAGAAATGCTTGCTTGGGCAACTGGCCACTGTTCGGTTATGATGACTGCATACCGAGCCAATTTGCTGAGATTCTCACTGCGGACCTCACGGAGGAGGATGTTTGGACGGTTGTGAAAGGTATGGGGAATAACCGGGCCCCCGGTCGTGATGGGATTACTACGTCATTTCTTAAGCATTACTGGCCGATCATTAAAGAAGATCTTCTGTTGGCGATTCGGGATTTCTTCGTCTCTAGTGCCATGGATGACAGATGGAGGGAGACTCTTATTATTCTCATCCCTAAAATTGAGAATGCTAACTCCCATGCCAAGTTTAGACCTATAAGCTTGTGTTAGTCTATTTATAAGGTGGTTGCCAAAATCTTAGTATGCAGAATGAAGCCGGTTCTGGCCAATATAATTGGAGAGGCACAAGGTGCTTTTGTACCTGGCCGATCCATCTCCAACCATGGGCTCATGGCACAGGAGATTATTAACACTTTCCAGCACTCTACAAAGGCCTCGGGGCTGATGGCATTGAAGATTGACATGGAGCAGGCCTACGACTGTATGGCTTGGGATACGCTTGAACAAGTGATGAAACTCATGGGCTTTCCGGACCGGTTTATCGGATGGGTAATGCAATGCATTTCATTTCCTAAATTTCAACTAATTATCAATGGATGCAGGATGGACTGGATCACTGGCTTGAGTGGCTTTCGTCAGGGATGTCCGCTCTCGCCTTATCTTTTCATTCTTTGCTCCAAGCTTTTGACGAAGGCTTTTGCTCGTAGCGGGCAACGGCT
>CM028352.1:27725885-27738385 GCA_016618105.1 Dendrobium huoshanense | reverse complement strand
CGATGAGTAAGGTAACACCTACGACAGGCGAACCAAAGGGTTAATGTAATGATGTGGACAACAAGCTCCCGCAATGCACGAATAGTAGCTAGGTTTGGAAAATTGGACATCCATATAAGATGTAAAATAGCAAGCGACATAAGGAGCATGTACTCATACAATGCCAATGATTATATATGACTTGGCATATCGATTTAATCTTCCGCATCAAATAATCGAGGCAAGAGCTTCATCCCTTACGAGCCATTCAAATTATTTGAGGAAAATTTTTCTACTCTTTTGCACGTCAACTTCCCTCTAAAAGGCAAACAAGACTAATAACACAAAAAATGTCCCGGTAGTTCAAAAAGACCGAAAAAATTTACATTTTTTTTGCATAGCTACCGCACATTTTACTTTTAAATGCACAGACGAGATCTGATCATGCCATCTCGAAGCTAAGTTTGAGCCAATTGAACATCCACAAAAGATGTAAAATGGCAAGCGACATAGAGCATATACTCTAATAATGCCAATGATTTCATGTGGCTGCCAGCCATGGCCTGCACAGCCAGCCATGGCCTCCGCACGCAGCCAGCCAGGGCATCCGCAGGCAGCCAACAAGGGCTTCCGCAGGCTGCCAGCCAGGGCCTCCGCAGGCTGCCAGCCAGGGCCTCCGCAGGCTGCCAGCCAGGGCCTCCACAGGCTGCCAGCCCAGGGCCTCCGCAGGCTGCCATCCAGGGCCTCCGCAGGCTGCCATCCATGTCCTCCGCAGGCTGCCAGCAATGGCCTCCACACGCAGGCCGCATGAACCGCCACAAGCCAGTTTACTCTTTCGCAACCAACAATCGTCTCGTAGGCACAAGAGACATGTCACTTCATTTATTAGCGGATACATTTATTCCCGTATGCATCAAAATATATAAGCTGTGGGCACGTTGGTAAGCAGGGTCTCGAAATATTGGCAAGAAGGGTCTAGGCACACTTGCAATTTCCACCAAGGGCCAATGTCACGCTGGCTTTGAGGGACAACTATGATGTGTAACTTGGCACATCTGATTATTTTTCCGCAACCAACAATCGAAGGCACATGCACCATGTCACCTCATTTTTTCACAACCAATAATTGAAGGCACAGGCAACAAGTGAAAGGACTGCTACTTTGATTGTTGGCCACACAAAGTAACCACTAAAATCAATCGAAGCAGAGCATACGACAACTCATGTGCCAATACGGTGTCAAGCACTTCCACATCAATAAGCCCAACGGCACCACCCAGTATCGAAGAGTAAGCACTCCTACGACAGGCGAACCAAGGGGTCAGAGTAAAGATGTGGACGGCGAGCTCCCGCCATGCACGTATGGTTTCCGAGTTTGGGCTAGTTGAACATCCATGGAAGATGTAAAATAATAAGCGACATAGAGAGCATATACTCCAATAATGCCAATGATAGCATGCGACTTGGCATATCAATTCAATCCTCCGAATCCGACAATCGATGGCAAGTGTCATCCCTCGCATGACAATAAAGTTCTGCGAGAAAATTTTGTTACTCTGCTGCATGTTTAGCCTTCCCCTCAAAAGACAGACAAGGCTAATAACACCAAAAATGCCCCGATAGTTCAAAATGGCCCAAAAAACTTAAAATTTGTTTTGCCTAAAAATTGCACATTTTGCTTGTGCATGCACACATGAGTTCCCAACATGCCAACTCGATGCCAAAAAGCACATATTTTAGTACTTATTAGTACATTTGAATGGCCTCCACAGGATGCAAGCCATGACCTCCGTAGGTTTACCAACCAGGGCCTCCGCAGGCTTGCAGCCAGGGCCTCCGCAGACTGCTTGCAGCTAGGGCCTCCGCAGGCCGCTACCAGCCAGGGACTCCGCAGGCTGCCCGCCAGGGCCTCCGCAGGCCGCTGCCAGCCAGGGCCTCTGCAGGCCGCTGCCAGCCAGGGCCTCCGCAGGCTGCTGCCAGCCAGAGCCTTCCGCAGGCAGCCAGCCAGGGCCTCCGCAAGCTGCCAGCCAGGGCCTCCGCAAGCTACCAGCCATGGCCTCGACACGCAGGCTGCACGAACCGCCGCAAGCCAGTTTACTCATTCGCAACCAACAATCGTATAGTAGGCACAAGCGACTTGTCACTTCATTTATTAGCGGATACATTTATTCCCGTATGCATCAAAATACATATGTCGTGGGCACGTTGGTAAGCAGGGTCTCGAAATATTGGCAAGAAGGCCCGAGGCACACTTGCAATTTCCACTAAGGGCCAATGTCACGCTGACTTTGAGGGACAACTATGATGTGTAACTTGACACATCTGATTATTTTTTCGCAACCAACAATCGAACGCACATGCACCATGTCACCTCATTTTTTCACAACCAATAATTGAAGGCACAGGCAACGAGTGAAAGGACTGCTACTTTGATTGTTGGCCACACAAAGTAACCACAAATCAATCGAAACAGAGCATACGACAACTCATGTGCCAATACGGTGTCAAGCACTTCCACATCAATAAGCCCAATGGCACCACCCAGTATCAAAGAGTAAGCACTCCTACGACAGGCGAACCAAGGGGTCAGAGTAAAGATGTGGACGGCGAGCTCCCGCCATGCACGTATGGTTTCCGAGTTTGGGCCAGTTGAATATCCATGGAAGATGTAAAATAATAAGCGACATAGGGAGCATATACTCCAATAATGCCAATGATGACATGCGACTTGGCATATCAATTCAATCCTCCGAATCCGACAATCGATGGCAAGTGTCATCCCTTGCATGACAATTAAGTTTTGCGAGAAAATTTTGTTACTCTGCTGCATGTTTAGCCTTCCCCTCAAAAGACAGACAAGGCTAATAACACCAAAAATACCCCGGTAGTTCAAAATGGCCCAAAAAGCTTAAAAATATTTTTGCCTTAAAATTGCACATTTTGCTTGTGCATGCACACATGAGTTCCCAACATGCCAACTCGATGCCAAAAAGCACATATTTTAGTACTTATTAGTACATTTGATTGGCCTCCGCAGGCTGCCAGCCATGGCCTCCGCAGGCTGCCAGCCATGGCCTCCGCAGGTTGCCAGCCAGGGCCTCCGCAGGCTTGCTGTCAGGGCCTCCGCAGGCTGCTTGCAGCCAGTGCCTCCGCAGGGTGCTTGCAGCCAGGGACTCCGCAGGCCGCTGCCAGCCAGGGCCTCCACAGGCCGCTGCCAGCCAGGGCCTCCGCTGGCCGGTGCAAGCCAGGGCCTCCGATGGCTGTCATCCATGGCCTTCGCAGGCTGACAGCCATGGCCTCCGCAGACTGCCAGCCAAGGCCTCCGCAGGTCGCTGCCAGCCAGGGCTTCCGCAGGCTGCTGCCAGCCAGGGCTACCGCAGGCAGCCAGCCAGGGCCTCCGCAGGCTGCAAGCCACGGCCTCCGCAGGATGCCAGCCATGGCCTCCGCAGGCCGCTGCCAGCCAAGGCTTCCGCAGGCCGCTGCCAGCCAGGGCTACCGTAGGCTGCCAGCCAGGGCCTCCGCAGGCAGCCAGCCAGGGCATCCGCAGACAGCCAGCTAGGGCCTCCGCAGGCTGCCAGCCAAGGCCTCCGCAGGCATCCAACCAAGGCATCCGCAGGCTACCATCCAGGGCCTCCGCAGGCTGCCATGCTTGGCCTCCACAGGCTGCCATCCATGGCCTCCATGTGCAGGCCGCACGAACCGCCACAAGCTAGTTTACTCTTTCGCAACCAACAAACGTCTCGTAGGCACAAGCGACATGTCACTTCATTTATTAGCGGATACATTTATTCTCGTATGCATCAAAATACATAAGTCGTGGGCACGTTGGTAAGCAGGGTCTCAAAATATTGGCAAGAAGGGCCGAGGCACACTTGTAATTTCCACTAAGGGCCAATGTCACGCTGGCTTTGAGGGATAACTATGATGTGTAACTTGGCACATCTGATTATTTTTTCACATCCAACAATCGAAGGCACATGCATGATGTGACCTCATTTTTTCACAACCAATAATTGAAGGCAGAGGCAACAAGTGAAAGGACTGCTAATTTGATTGTTGGCCACACAAAATAACCACCAATCAATCGAAGCAGAGCATACGACAACTCATGTGCCAATACAGTGTCAAGCACGTCCACATCAATAAGCCCAATGACACCACCTAGTATCGAAGAGTAAGCACTCCTACGACAGGCAAACCAAGGGGTCAGCGTAAAGATGTGGATGGCGAGCTCTCGCCATGCACATATGGTAGCTGCGTTTGGGCCAGTTGAACATCCATGGAAGATGTAAAATAATAAGCGACATAGGGAGCATATACTCCAATAATGCCAATGATGGCATGCGACTTGGCATATCAATTCAATCCTCCGAATCTGACAATCGATTACAAGTGTCATCCCTCGCATTATAATCAAGTTCTGCGAGAAAATTGTGTTACTGCGCTGCATGTTTAGCCTTCCCCTCAAAAGACAGACAAGGCTAATAACACCAAAAATGCCCCGGTAGTTCAAAATGGCCCAAAAAGCTTAAAAATTTTTTTGTCTAAAAACTGCACATTTTGCTTGTGGATGCACACATGAGTTCCCAACATGCCAACTCGATGCCAAAAAGCACATATTTTAGTACTTATTAGTACATTTGAATGGCCTCCGCAGGTTGCCAGCCAGGGTGTCACGCCCCAGAATCTAACTTGGAAAGAATGTTGATCAATTTGCAACAATTTACCAGAGTTATCTATAAATCCTTCAGTAAGCATTCTATCAAACATCTATAATATTTAAAACTTCAATATAACTGTCGATTCATATCACAAAACATCATGTACATTACTCAGGAACTACACTATCAATACAAGAAAGGAAACTATCCTGTCCTGAGTACAAAAGAATCATCAATCTAACAAAAGCACTAAAACCTGTAGATCTGGATCAATGCCTATCTCCTGCTCCCGAGCCCTGACCTGAAAATATCAACCACATATAATGAGCTTTACAAAGCCCAGCAGGTCACCTAATACCTATAACTGAAATCAAAGCATGGCAATGCTATCAATATGCATGTCAATCTATTCAATCCAAATCAGTCAATGGTCAATGAGTCAATGCAGCGGAAATCAATAGTCAATAAAACCAGTCAATGCAGCAGCAAGCAAATCGATAAATCAATAGAATCAATCAAAATCAATCAACGTAGTCAATCAAATCGATGCTATCAAATCAATACGATCTAATCAATTGAAATCAATCGAGAAAGGCGATACAAAGCAATGAATCTATAAAACAGTCAATACGATGTAGAACAGTAGCAACAGTAAATCTATAAGTCTATAGGCAGCAATATCAATGAATCTTTAAGCAGTAGTACGATGTCCATGCTATCAATGCAGTATCTATATTCATCCATTTCTATATCAATGTTCAATGTCAATGCACAGAAATCGATCAGTGAAATCAATGAAATCGTACGATCTAGTAAATCCAATCAAAGTCGATAAAGCAGGAATCTATAAAACAATGAATCTATAAAACAATACAGTAAACATGCAATTCAATACTATATACTGAACAAGTACAATCTACTGGTCATGTTGCTGTTGTAGAATCCATATTGCTGTTGTAGATAATACATTGGTTCAATCAATAAGAGTCGTCACCCTTTTCGCCCGTCGGCATATCAATAAACTCCTTATAGCTCCCAATCGTTATATCAATAATCAATGGTTTAAAGGAAAGCCCGTCGGCCCACCATCCTGTACAGGTATCAATATCAATCTCCACCAATGTTCAACCAGGTTCCACTTGCGATCAGTATCAATAATCAATTCAATCAATAAGCACTTCAATAGTCAATATTAAAGCAATCATATCAATAATCAATGCATATCAGTTCAATCTATCAATCTCAGACAATTCAGGAATCGTACGAAAATCGGGCAGCGTAACAGCAGTCGGTCAAATTTACACAAAAATCCTGCAAAAAGACACAGTTTCCAAATCTTTCCAAATTACAATAGAATATCTATAGCGTCAATACAAGACTATCGATCTATAGAATCCAAATCAAATCAGGTCCCGATTATTTTCTATTCGATTAAAATCACGTAGAATCAATTCCGACCGGTAAAATCTTCGTAGAATACAGTCAAATCGTGTACAATAATCATATCTATAACATACTAAAAGTTGTGCGGTGGAAGTTGTGTCAAATCAAAACCATGTCGAAAAGTCGACTACGAAAACACAAAACAGATCATATCTCGGTCAAAACACAAAATCTCTGAAAACAGAAATAGGGTTCGGAGTCCTTACCACGAGATCTTCACTTTCTCCAACAGCAGCGTCGGACGAAAAGCGCTCCGCGGTCTCCGAAAACCAGTTTCCTCTTCTCTTTCCTTTCTCTTTCTCTCTCTACAAAATATCTGATTTTAACTTTTGATTTTCTCTCTCCTCAAAACGAGCTGATTTTCCTTATAACTTACTCATATCGGCCTGGCCGATCGAGCTATCGTCCCGGGACGATCTGATCAAATCCAGATCGTCCTGGACCTCACTCAGGGCTATTGTCTGGCCGATCATTTCTACAGTACGATCGTCCTGGACGATCTCACGATCAGCCTGGACGATCTGTGCAGAAATCCTTCCAGAAAACACACCAGAAATCAGCTGTTCAATGCACTGATCGGCCTGGACGATTCAAACTTCGTCCTGGCCGATTCTGGGAGGAAAATCCAAATCAGAGAGGAACAGTAAGGAAACGAGATATTACAATCTCCCCACCTTAGAAAAATGTCGTCCCGACATTTCCCTAAAGGTACGAAGCAAAAATGACGATGCAAAACAAATCGATCAAATCCAAATCCAAAACAAAACTCGTCGAAATCCATACAGAACACACAATGCAATCAATCAAATGTCAATATGCAATGTTCATATGTCAATATCAATCGGTTAGTCAAATCAATCTTACCAGTAGAATCTTCTGGTCGTTGTTGATCCTGATGCTGTAAACTCTGTAGACTGTAGATGCGTGGCACCACTGGAGGTCGTGGCGCAACTGTCTCCCCCTGATCTCTGACAGTCCTATCATCAATCCTGTTCCCTGATCTATCACTGTAGGCCCTCGAGGCAACAGTCCTCTGCTGCCCTGTACCCGTGCCAGAAGCAGTCCTTCCACCCAGTCCTTTCTGAGGACAATCTGCTGCTCTGTGCCCTTGCTGTCCACAGTGAAAACACTGTCCCGTCAATAGGTAGCACTGACCTGCATGTCGTCTACCACAGTGAATGCACGTGCCAGAACCACCAGATGATACTATCGATGCTGATCGTGACGCAGATCCCGATGCAGATCCCTTCGAACCCTCATATCTGCTTCTCTTCTCTCTATCTCTGTCTCTACCAGAATCATCTCGTCGTACGTCATCTCTCCTCCTCCTGGTATCCTCGTACCTCGATACTGGTGTCGCCAAATCGATCTCTATCAATCGGGCTCGCTCCACTAGCTCAGAAAACTCGTGGATCCGAAAAGGTACAAGTGGTTGCCTCAGCTCTCTATTCAATCCGTGCAGAAATCTATAACATTTGTCTTCGGCAGTAGGGATCAAGTGAGCAGCGTACCTCGCAAGTGCAGTAAACTCGGACTCGTACTGCATCACTGACTTGCGGCCTTGCTCCAATCTCATGAATGCTTCCTGCATCTGCCGCTGAGCTGACGGTGGTACGAACCACATCCTGAACACTGTAGTGAACTCATCCCAGGTAATCTCAGCATTGGTCTTTCCCTGGAATTTCTCTCTCTGCTGTCCAATCCACCATCTCTCTGCCTCACTCTCCAACATGAATACTGCCAATGGTACTTTTCTGTTCCCCGGACACTGCATGCTATCAAAAATCTTTTCTATCCTCATTATCCAATCCTCAGCAGCCTGTGGTCCTACAGCCCCTTTGAACAACGGAGGCTTCAGCTTGTGGAACATCTGTAAATGTCTGTCAACTTCTTCCTCTTTGCTCCCACTCATCTTACTCTGGGCATCCCCCATAACATGTGCAATCGCAGTCGCTAACTGCATCATACTCTCTGACGGTACTGGAGATGCGCTGTGTTGCTCATTCGGTACACTGGATTCTGCCGGAGGATCCATATCTTTTCACCTGCATAATTCAAAACGAATGATACACACATGCAATGATGTATGCCAATGAAGCTCTTAAAGCTACCCAATCTATCCAATCTCTCAATCCAATCCTACAACTCTGGTAACAATCCATTCTTCCAATAACACTGCTCTGATACCAACTTGTCACGCCCCAGAATCTAACTTGGAAAGAATGTCGATCAATTTGCAACAATTTACCAGAGTTATCTATAAATCCTTCAGTAAGCATTCTATCAAACATCTATAACATTTAAAACTTCAATATAACTGTCGATTCATATCACAAAACATCATGTACATTACTCAGGAACTACACTATCAATACAAGAAAGGAAACTATCCTGTCCTGAGTACAAAAGAATCATCAATCTAACAAAAGCACTAAAACCTGTAGATCTGGATCAATGCCTATCTCCTGCTCCCGAGCCCTGACCTGAAAATATCAACCACATATAATGAGCTTTACAAAGCCCAGCAGGTCACCTAATACCTATAACTGAAATCAAAGCATGGCAATGCTATCAATATGCATGTCAATCTATTCAATCCAAATCAGTCAATGGTCAATGAGTCAATGCAGCGGAAATCAATAGTCAATAAAACCAGTCAATGCAGCAGCAAGCAAATCGATAAATCAATAGAATCAATCAAAATCAATCAACGTAGTCAATCAAATCGATGCTATCAAATCAATACGATCTAATCAATTGAAATCAATCGAGAAAGGCGATACAAAGCAATGAATCTATAAAACAGTCAATACGATGTAGAACAGTAGCAACAGTAAATCTATAAGTCTATAGGCAGCAATATCAATGAATCTTTAAGCAGTAGTACGATGTCCATGCTATCAATGCAGTATCTATATTCATCCATTTCTATATCAATGTTCAATGTCAATGCACAGAAATCGATCAGTGAAATCAATGAAATCGTACGATCTAGTAAATCCAATCAAAGTCGATAAAGCAGGAATCTATAAAACAATGAATCTATAAAACAATACAGTAAACATGCAATTCAATACTATATACTGAACAAGTACAATCTACTGGTCATGTTGCTGTTGTAGAATCCATATTGCTGTTGTAGATAATACATTGGTTCAATCAATAAGAGTCGTCACCCTTTTCGCCCGTCGGCATATCAATAAACTCCTTATAGCTCCCAATCGTTATATCAATAATCAATGGTTTAAAGGAAAGCCCGTCGGCCCACCATCCTGTACAGGTATCAATATCAATCTCCACCAATGTTCAACCAGGTTCCACTTGCGATCAGTATCAATAATCAATTCAATCAATAAGCACTTCAATAGTCAATATTAAAGCAATCATATCAATAATCAATGCATATCAGTTCAATCTTTCAATCTCAGACAATTCAGGAATCGTACGAAAATCGGGCAGCGTAACGGCAGTCGGTCAAATTTACACAAAAATCCTGCAAAAAGACACAGTTTCCAAATCTTTCCAAATTATAATAGAATATCTATAGCGTCAATACAAGACTATCGATCTATAGAATCCAAATCAAATCAGGTCCCGATTATTTTCTATTCGATTAAAATCACGTAGAATCAATTCCGACCGGTAAAATCTTCGTAGAATACAGTCAAATCGTGTACAATAATCATATCTATAACATACTAAAAGTTGTGCGGTGGAAGTTGTGTCAAATCAAAACCATGTCGAAAAGTCGACTACGAAAACACAAAACAGATCATATCTCGGTCAAAACACAAAATCTCTGAAAACAGAAATAGGGTTCGGAGTCCTTACCACGAGATCTTCACTTTCTCCAACAGCAGCGTCGGACGAAAAGCGCTCCGCGGTCTCCGAAAACCAGTTTCCTCTTCTCTTTCCTTTCTCTTTCTCTCTCTACAAAATATCTGATTTTAACTTTTGATTTTCTCTCTCCTCAAAACGAGCTGATTTTCCTTATAACTTACTCATATCGGCCTGGCCGATCGAGCTATCGTCCCGGGACGATCTGATCAAATCCAGATCGTCCTGGACCTCACTCAGGGCTATTGTCTGGCCGATCATTTCTACAGTACGATCGTCCTGGACGATCTCACGATCGGCCTGGACGATCTGTGCAGAAATCCTTCCAGAAAACACACCAGAAATCAGCTGTTCAATGCACTGATCGGCCTGGACGATCCAAACTTCGTCCTGGCCGATTCTGGGAGGAAAATCCAAATCAGAGAGGAACAGTAAGGAAACGAGATATTACACAGGGCCTCCGCAGGCTTGCAGCCAGGGCCTCCGCAGGCCGCTGGCAGCCAGGGCCTCCGCAGGCCGCTGGCAGCCAGGGCCTCCGCAGGCCGCTGCCAGCCAGGGCCTCCGCAGGCAGCCAGCCAGGGCCTCCGCAGGCTGCCAGCCACGGCCTCTATAGGCTGCCAGCCATGGCCTCCGCAGGCCGCTGCCAGCCATGGCTTCCGCAGGCTGCTGCCATCCAGGGCTACAGCAGGCTGCCAGCCAGGGCCTCTGCAGGCTGCCAGCCACGGCCTCCGCAGGCAGCCAGCCATGGCCTCTGCAAGCAGCCAGCCATTGCCTCCTCAGGCAGCCAGCCATGGCCTCCGCAAGCAGCCAGCCAAGGCATCCGCAGGCAGCCAGCCAGGGCCACCACAAGCTGCCAGCCAGGGCCTCCGCAGGCTGCCAGCCAGGGCCTCCGCAAGCTACCAGCCAGGGCCTCCACACGCAGGCTGCACGAACCGCCGCAAGCCAGTTTACTCATTCATAACCAACAATCGTATCGAAGGCACAAGCGACTAGTCACTTCATTTATTAGCAGATACATTTATTCCCGTATGCATCAAAATACATAAGCTGTGGGCACGTTGGTAAGTAGGGTCTCGAAATATTGGCAAGAAGGGCCGAGACACACTTGCAATTTCCACTAAGGGCTAATGTCACGCTGGCTTTAAGGGAGAACTATGATGTGTAACTTAGCACATCTGATTATTTTTCCGCAACCAACAATCGAAGGCACATGCACCATGTCACCTCATTTTTTCACAACCAATAATTGAAGGCACAGGCAACAAGTGAAAGGACTGCTACTTTGATTGTTGGCCACACAAAGTAACCACCAATCAATCGAAGCAGAGCATACAACAACTTATGTGCCAATACGGTGTCAAGCACTTCCACATCAATAAGCCCAACGGCACCACCCAGTATCGAAGAGTAAGCACTCCAACGATAGGCGAACCAAGGGGTCAGAGTAAAGATGTGGACGGTGAGCTCCCGCCATGCACGTATGGTTTCCGAGTTTAGGCCAGTTGAATATCCATGGAAGATGTAAAATAATAAGCGACATAGGGAGCATATACTCCAATAATGCCAATGATGCCATGCGACTTGGCATATCAATTCAATCCTCCGAATCCGACAATCGATGGCAAGTGTCATCTCTCGCATGACAATTAAGTTCTGCGAGAAAATTTTGTTACTCCGCTGCATGTTTAGCCTTCCCCTCAAAAGACAGACAAGGCTAATAACACAAAAAATGCCCCGGTAGTTCAAAATGGCCCAAAAAGCTTAAAAATTTTTTGCCTAAAAATTGCACATTTTGCTTGTGCATGCACACATGAGTTCCCAACATGCCATCTCGATGCCAAAAAGCACATATTTTAGTACTTATTATTTCATTTGAATTGCCTCCGCAGGCTGCCAGCCATGGCCTCCGCAGGTTGCCAGCCAGGGCCTCCGCAGACTTGCAGCCAGGGCCTCCGCAGGCTGCTTGTAGCCAGGGCCTCCGCAGGCCGCTGCCAGCCAGGGCCTCCACAGGCTGCCAGCCAGGGCCTTCGTAGGCCGCTGCCAGCTAGGGCCTCCGCAGGCCGCTGCCAGCCAGGGCTTCCGCAGGCTGCTGCCAGCCAGGGCCTCTGTAGGAAGCCAGCCAGGGCCTCCGCAGGCTGCCAGCCACGGCCTCCGCAAGCTGCCAGCCATGGCCTCCACAGGCCGCTGCCAGCCATGGCTTCCGCAGGCTGCTGCCAGCTAGGGCTACCGCAAGCTTCCAGCCAGGGCCTCCGCAGGCTGCCAGCCACGGCCTCCGCAGGCAGCCAGCCATTGCCTCCGCAGGTATCCAGCCATGGCCTCCGCAAGCAGCCAGCCAAGGCATCCGCAGGCAGCCAGTCAGGGCCTCCGCAAGCTGCCAGCCAGGGCCTCCACAAGCTACCAGCCATGGCCTCCACACGCAGGCTGCACGAACCGTCGCAAGCCAGTTTACTCATTCGCAACCAACAATCGTATCATAGGCACAAGTGACTTGTCACATCATTTATTAGCGGATACATTTATTCCCGTATGCATCAAAATACATAAGCCGTGGGCACGTTGGTAAGCTGGGTCTCAAAATAT
>CM028352.1:27660885-27720885 GCA_016618105.1 Dendrobium huoshanense | reverse complement strand
CAACGCATGAATTGGGATCACATTAAAAGTATGACCATCTCTCAGGCGCGCTTGACAAAATAGCATAGGCCTTATTTAATCCACCCCTTATTGTTGGCAGCCAACGAGAAGATGACCCACCCTTCAGCCCGCCGCACCAAGGGGTACGATGAGCCACCGTGCACATCCGAGCCTTGGCAACACATCCATGGATGGGAGACTAGGCATAGAATGATAAAATGCTTGACGCCCAGGCGGACGTGCCCTCAGCCAGTTGGCCTCAGGCACAACTTGCGTTCAAAGATTCGATGATTCGCGGGATTCTGCAATTCGCACCACATATCGCATTTTGCTGCGCTCTTCATCGATGCGAGAGCCGAGATATCCATTGCCGAGAGTCGTGTCAATCAATATGGCGTGCGACAGCACCCCATCCCATAAAACCCATTTATGGGCTTGTGTTTCAAGATTCTTTTGGCGCTACGCTGCGCCGATTTGAGGGTTCATCCATCCTTCATCACATCCCCACCCCAAAGAGGGGATGAGGTGATGACTCAAGTGGATTTTATCGCAGCAGCAAGAGCCACCGCTTATTTTTACAGGTTCACAAAATCGCTCGTTGTGTTTCGGTCTCGACAATGATCCTTCCGCAGGTTCACCTACGGAAACCTTATTACGACTTCTCCTTCCTCTAAATGATAAGGTTCAATGGACTTCTCGCAGAGTCACGAGCAGCAAACCGCCCGCATCACAGCGATCCGAACACTTCACCGGACCATTCAATCGGTAGGAGCGAGGGGCGGTGTGTACAAAGGGCAGGGACGTAGTCAACGCGAGCTGATGACTCGCGCTTACTAGGAATTCCTCGTTGAAGACCAACAATTGCAATGATCTATCCCCATCACGATGAAATTTTCTAAAGATTACCTGGGCCTGTCGGCCAAGGCTATATACTCGTTGAATACATCAGTGTAGCTCGCGTGCGGCCCAGAACATTTAAGGGCATCACAGACCTGTTATTACCTCAAACTTTCGTGGCCTAAACGGCCATAGTCCCTCTAAGAAGCTGGCCACGCAGGTTGAACTCCGCATAGCTAGTTAGCAGGCTGAGGTCTCGTTTTATTAATGGAATTAACCAGACAAATCGCTCCACCAACTAAGAACATCCATGCACCACCACCCATAGAATCAAGAAAGAGCTCTCAGTCTGTCAATCCTTACTACGTCTGGACCTGGTAAGTTTCCCCGTATTGAGTCAAATTAAGCCGCAGGCTCCACTCCTGGTGGTGCCATTCCGTCAATTCCTTTAAGTTTCAGCCTTGCGACCATTGGATGTCGGATCTTGATGGCATCATTATTGAGGGCGATGGTCGAAATGCAATCAAGTGGCTTCAGACTTCCTTTGATCGCCGTAACCGGATCCACTACCAAGACGAGAGCCCTGACCTCAATTTCTTACTGGAGTTCAAGCAGGTTCTTTTCCAACACATTCCCCGGAACAGCAATCTTCCGGCCGACTATTGTGCCCGTTTGGCTTGCTTTGGGAACTTTCTGTGGAAGCATGAAGACACTAGTGTTATCCCTCTCTCTTTTTTGTCTTTATTAAGAGAGGATAGTGATAGAGCTTAGCTACTCTTTTATGTATCTTTTATGCCTTTATTTTCATTAATGCAAATGCATCTATTCAAGGAACCCAAAAACTTTTGGGGAGGCTCTTCATTTGTTCCAACTTCTTTCTCTCACTAGAGTGGTTTTAGAGAGAGAGGCTCTGGGATGGCTAGAGGGGGTGGCCTTAGGTCACCTCCTCCAAATGGGGGGATCGGTGGTGGTGGTAGCAAGGGTGGAGGCGGCAAGAAGGAAAGGAAGCAAGGGAATCGTTGGCATGTGTTTGCCAATGAGTTGGCCGAAGGCGAGGAGCTGGTGGAGCATGGTGAGAGGGGCGGCGGCCACTCTAGGTCACCAGGTGTTGGGCGATTCTTGGCCAACCAAGGCAAGGGGGCTGATGCCCTAGCTGTGTGGGAGGAGAAAAAGCCCAAGGCTGGCGGCAACATTTGCCCGGGCAAGGAGAATGCACGAGATTTGGCCAAGGGCAAGGCGGCTGGCAGCGTGCTGGCTAGTGCGGGTGCTGGGACGGCCACGGGAGGCGCAGTGGCCCTTAGGAAGGCAACTGCTATTGCGAGCGCGGGAGGCGCTGCTGGCACAGCGTGTGCGGGAGGCGCTGCTGGCGCAGCGGGCGCAAGGATGGCCGCGGGGGCCTCGACTGGTGCGACTGAGGTGGTGCAGGCGTCTAAGGGCCAGGCGCGTGCGACTAGCAAGGCAGCGAGGGTCTATGTGGCTGAGACGGGTGCCGCGCTAGGAGATGGCAGCGGCGAGGCCATGGTGTGTGCGGAACATACCACAAAATTCACCCAGCTGAAATTTTCACCGGGTATCACCTTTCCCATTGCCAAGCCAGCGACAGTGCGGGAACTTATTATGACTGCGATTGGGATGTCGCCGCCGCTTGGGATAGCCTTGACTAGTGCTCGTACCCAGGCCCAACCCCAGGGCATGGACAAAGAAGACAGCAGCTGCTATTCAGGGGAGGGATCTCGGCGTGCCAGCAGCTGCGGCATGGCTGACGAAGACCGTGTGCAGTTCGAGCATGAAGACTGTTTGGCCAGCGAGATGGAGGAATCTGGGGAGGCTTCGGGCTCCCAAACCGACATGGAAGATGATCAAGGGGAGGGGGCGGCTTTTCAATTGAAGGCCCTTACAGAGGCAGTGCTTCCTGCCGGACGAAAGACCGCTGCTTGGGCTGACCTTGTTCACGACCAGGTTAGTCCCCCAAGTGATTGTGATGCCGATGAGTATAGGGAAGTGGTGGATATGGATTGCCTTGCTAGGGAAGACATTGCTACTAGTTCTAGGGGTGAACATCCCGTTGGCCCTGCTACCATTGAGCAAACAAATTCTGAACAGTGCACACAAGGTGTTTGTGCAAATGCCCCTCCCTCTCAGGTTGCTGCTTGGGCTAAGCCGCAGGCCCCGCAAGCCAGCTTTCTGCCACCGCATGAAGTGCCCAAGGGGCCTTTCGCTTGGAGCAAAGTCCAGCATGTTCCTCTTGATCGACTTAGCCGTGAGCAATGGAGTGCATTGGATGGGCTGTGCATTGAACCCGAGAGGGAATCGGTCCGTGACAACATCTCTCGGTTAGACAAGGCCATTGTGGAAAAACTCATGGGCCGTCGAATTTCTTTCTCGTTCCTTCTCGAGGAACTTAAGCGAAGGTGGTACCACTTCGGAGAGTTCGAGATCATTACGGTTGCAACAAACACCTTAATTTGCATTTTTAAAAGCATCGAGGTGAGAGATGCGGTCCTCTCAAGTGGGCCTTGGATTGTAGCCGGGAATATCATAGGAATGGACAAGTGGACTTCCACCTTTTCTCCATCTTCGTTGCACGGCTTACACTCGCCGATTTGGATTCGCTTGCCACAGCTACCCCTCATCTATTGGGACATCAACAACATTACTCGCAATGCCAACGGGATTGGTGACCCTCTTTGGATGGACTCCCACACTAGCACATGGGGAAAGTCTTCCTTTGCACGGATTTGTGTGAGGATCAATCTTGAACAGAAATTAATTCCGGGGGTTTGGATCAATGGAATCCATGGGAAGTTCTTTCAAAGAATTGAATACGAAGGCCTATCCAACTTTTGCTTCGACTGTGGCTACCTTGGGCATGCCAAAGGCAGCTGCCCAAACTTGGGCAAATCGAGGGGACCGACCCCCTCCACTGGACGTACGACTCAGGCCACCCATGCGGAGCCGAAGGAGCAACCCATCCAGGGCCCCTCGGCAAGGACCGACCATCCAACCAGGAACGGCCTACAGGAATGTGAAGAGCATGAAGAGGATTCTTTAGGCAATTGGAACTTAGTCACCCGCAAGATGAGGGGAAAACCGAAAGCTCCAACTGCTGCTCCAACCAAGGGAAGGGATGGGGTGACCGAACCTAGCCAGGCCACCACTACACCCGAGAACACTCAACAACGTATGGAGGAGATTTCCGAGAGGATTGTCAACCCGAGGAAAGCTCCAACCATGAACCAAAGGGTCTCCTTCAATGCATCCAGACCGGGCCAAGATCAAACACCAACGATAGTGGATCTCTCCAAGCGTCAACATAAGGCCTCCAAGGCATTCATGGAGAAACAGCTTCTACAGCTTGGGCCCATTGCCACTTTGCCCAGGAAAAGGAGGAAGAACTTACAAGACGACACTGGCGGGGACTTTTTCCCCTTTGAGGAACAATGAGGCTCTACCTTGATTCTTGTCCTTGGATACTAAAGATGTTCATACTACGTCTGGCGCAATGGGATATCTCTCAGCCTTCGGGCTGTTTCAAACCCTTTATAGGTATCTCCCCCCACTGGAGTGGTTCCTTGGACAGCTTTAGTATTTCTTGGGCAAGCAATTGGGGTGGGCCTCATTGCGAATCAAAGGGGCTTATCCTTGCTTTTACTGCTTTCTTTTTTGTCTATCATACTTGTATGGTTTAGTTCATAGCTTTAGTTCTTCCCTCTTTTGTTTTTTACCATGGGAAGGCAAATAGTTTGTCCATACTTGTTATGTACTTTTCTTTTACTTAAATAATACAAATGCAACTCTTCAAGGAACCCAAAAACTTTTGGGGGGCTCTTCATTTGTTCTATCTTCTTTCTCTCACTAGAGTGGTTTTAGAGAGAGAAGCTCTAGGATGGCTAGAGGGGGTGGCCTTAGGTCACCTCCTCCAAATGGGGGGTTTGGTGGAAGAAGTGGCGGCAAGGAGGGGAAGGTTGGAAATCGGTGCAGGTGCTCGCCGACGAGGAGGCCGGCGGTGAGGAGCCGACGGCTGCAGCTGCTAGGGGCGGAATACCGTCCAGGTCACCGGGATTGGGGCGCATTTCGGCCAATCCTCTCAAGGGAACGACTCCTTTTGGAGCTCGGGAAGACAAGGGCAAGAAGCCCTCTAGCATAGCTCGGTCTGGCAAGGAGAACACGCAAGCCATGGACAAGGTTGACGGGGCCAAGACCTCGGAGGAGGCTACCAAGGATGTGGCGCCGGCCACTCGATTTACACACCATGAGGGGCGTTTTGAGCTCGGAATTTCCTCCCCCATCTCAAAACCTATTGCTGTGAGGGAGCTTATTATGAGTTCCATAGGCATGTCTCCTTCGGCGAATAGTGCTCATGAATGTGCTCAACATTTGGAGCTTGATATTGCTAGTGCGGAGGGAGATAACAAAAGCAGCATGGGTGGGGGTTCACCCCGTGGAAGCAACTACAGCATGGTGGATGAGCAGTTTTTGGGGTCCGATCATGAGGGCTCAGCTCGGGACAGCACAGGGATGGCGACGGGAACGGATGTTGGTCTGAGATCCGATCGTGAGGAAGGGCCAGCCAGTGACATGGAGGATGATTTGTACACCCAGGCCGAGCTCCAGCTGCATGCCTTACAGGCGGCTGTTTGCCTGACCTCCAGGAAAGGGACCTCGTGGGCGGACTGCATAGAAACGCATGACAACCCAGCTTATGATCAAGAAGGATTGAATGCTACCAGCAATGTTATGGATCTGGACTGTAGTTTTAGGTGTGAGCAAGCCCAAGTTTCGGGTGCTACTCCACAAGATGCTGTAGGAGACCGCACACAAGCTGTTTGTGATAATTCCTCCAAGGGACCGACAGACACAACAAAGCAGAAATTTGCCGCAAGCAAGAAGCCCTTCCATATGGGAGGCACGGCCAGCAGCCCTTTTGCTTGGAATAAGGTGCAGCTTGTTCCAATCTTAAAGTTAAACAAAGAATCATTCCTTGGTAAGGATGGCAAGTCGGTAGATCCAAAAATTGAAGCAGTGCACAACAACATTGCTCGGCTTGACCGTGCCATAGTGGCCAAGGTTATGTGGCGGCGGATTGCCTTCCCCTACCTCCTAACCGAGCTCAAGAAAAGATGGTTCCACTTTGGTGAGTTCGAGATAGTTACAATTGCCCCCAACTCTTTCATTTGCTTGTTTGAGAGCTTGGAGGCAAGGGATGCGGTTCTCTCGGGAGGACCATGGATAGTGGGTGGCAACATTATTGGTATGGACAAATGGTCCCCGTCGGCCACTCCCAATTCGTTACATGGGTTACACTCTCCAATATGGATTCGACTCCCCCAACTTCCGTTAATGTATTGGGACACTAGTAACATCACACGTATTGCCAACATGCTTGGCGATCCTTTGTGGATGGATTCCCACACCAGTTCATGGGGACGGTCTTCATTTGCTCGCATCTGCATTAGGATTGACCTATCGCAGCAACTATTACCGGGTGTGTGGATAAATGGGATTCATGGGCGCTTCTTCCAGTGAGTCGAGTATGAAGGATTGACAAATTTTTGTTTCGAATGCGGCTTTATCGGCCACGTTAAGGGAAGCTGTGCTTCTAAGCCTTTGCAACATGGACCGTCCCCTAGTGGGAGGCAAACGCCGTGCCAAAATGCAACCCCACCCGAGAACCACCTGTAGACCGTCCAACCCTCCAGCTCGTGTGCCCCAGTCCAGGATATGTCCCCTAGCCGCAAGGAGCCAGATGATCACTCCTATGGCGACTGGAACTTAGTTACCCGCAAGCGAAATGGCAAGAAGAAGAGGGCTAATGTGCAGCAATCAACAGAACAAGTACAGCAGGCCGAGAACTGTCCACCGACCCAATCTACCCATGAGCAGCTCAAGCAAATGGAGGACATCTCTGCTAGGATTGTTAAACCGATTAGCCACCAAGCTAGAGACCGTCAAGTTGTTTTTTGTGCTGAAAGGTCAGCTCAGGATAATGCTCTTTCTGAGGTTAATCTTTCTAAGCGCCAACACAAGGCCTCCAAGGCATTCATGGAAAACAACTCCTTTAGCTTGGGCCCATTGCCACTTTGCCCAGGAAGAGGAGGAAGAACTTACAAGACGACACTGGCGGGAACTTTGTCCCCTTTGAGGAACAATGAGGCTCTACCTTGATTTTTGTCCTTGGATGTTAAGGTTGTTCATACTACGTCTGGCGCAATGGAATATCTCTCAGCCTTCGGGCTGTTTCAAACCCTTTATAGGTATCTCCCCTCGCTGGAGTGGTTCTTTGGATAGTCTTAGCATTCATCGGGCAAGCAATTGGGGTGGGCCTCATTGCGAATCAAAGGGGCTTATCCTTGCTTTTGCTGCTTTATATTTTGTCTTTCATACTTGTATGGTTTACTTCATAGCATTAGACCTTCCCACTTTTGTTTTTTGCCAAGGGAAGGCATATAGTTTCTCCATACTTATTTTGTACTTTTCTTTTAATTAATCAATGCAAAATGCAAATTTCAAGGAACCCAAAAACTTTTGGAGGTTCTTCATTTTCCATCACTTGTTTCTCTCACTAGAGTGTTTTTTAGAGAGAGACGCTCTGGGCATGGCGACAGGCGGTCTCCTCCCCGCTTCGGCGGGGGTGGCGGTGAAGGTTCGGGTGGAGGTGGTGATCGGCGGCGGTCAGGGATTGGTTCGGGTGGTGGCAAGAAATATGTAGAGGTGAGGTCTCCGGGTAAGTCGGGGGCGAGCAAGGTGGGTAGCAAAGGGGCTCCGGGTGGTAAAGATGCGGGTGAGGCGAAGCTGTTGGCGACTAAGGGCGCTGCCACTTCGGGTGAATCGGTGACGTGCGGCCCTGGGATCGTGCGGCCTAGTGCTGTGATGCCAAGGTCGGGGCGGGAGACAAGCCGTGGGACTGCGGGTGCGGCCACAGCTGACCGGGATGAGGCGCTGTGCATTAAGGCGAACCCCACGTTCGAGGAGGATAGTGTGGCTATGGATTTTGAGCAGGCCCTTGAGAGGGTCATGGTGGAAGCCAATGCGGAGGCTGCAGCTGCAGCCCGGCGAAACCAGCCGGCAGTGGACCAGGCGGTGCGGGCAAGGCCTGGCGTTACGGAACCTGTGCTGGATAATGACATGGATCTTGGCATGGAGGATTGTCTTGATAGTTTTGCTTCGCATTCGCCAACTGGCTTAGTGGAGGAAGATGTGATTATGGCCACTCCGATGGCTGAGAATAGTGGGGCACATAAGCCACCTGTAGGTGTGAACCAAATGGGTACAAATGGCGGCGGCGTGAAACATCCAGAACAGCGCACGCAAGGTGTTTGCGGGAATGTGCCTTCAGCGAGCAATACTGGAATCTTCGGGAAGCCGCACGTGGCTGGATCCCAGCAAGATGTGGGCAATGCTTGGAAACGTCCGGAGCACATTCGGGTCACCGAATCGGTGCGGAGGGGCCAGTTCTCGACGGATGGTATTACGGTGGACCTCAAACTAGACCTTGTTGAGCTGAGTATTGGAATGCTTGAAAATACTGTTGTTGGCAAGGTCCTGGGAAGACGGCTGCCTTTCTTTGTGCTGGAAGCAGAGATAAGAAGGCAATGGGGTAGGTTCGGGGAGGTTCAAATCTCTACAATTGGAACGGACTGCTTTGCGTGCACTTTCAGTTCGGTGGAGGCTAGGGACGGGGTCCTGTGTGGCGGACCGTGGTATTTCAGTGGCAATATCGTGGGACTGGACAAATGGACACCGGAATTCTAACCTAGTTCGTTGGAGGGACTGTCATCTCCCGTTTGGATACGACTACCACAACTCCCCCTTCAATATTGGGATCAGGAGAATCTTATTAGGATTGCATCTATGGTGGGAGAACCTTTGTGGATTGATGCTCAAACGGGAACACGAGTAAGGAGGGAATACGCCCGGATCTGCGTCAATCTTGACCTTGCTCGGAAATTGCAACCTGGCATATGGATCAACGGATGGAAAGGACGGTTCCACCAAAAGGTGGAGTATGAGGGGCTGGGGTTGTCATGTTTTGAATGTGGAAGAGTGGGACACCGAAGGGACTCTTGCCCAATTCGAGTTGGCAAAGAGGCAATGGCCTCGGCAGTAAAGGTAGGGGGATGGCTAACGGCGAAAAGTGTGGGAAAGGAAGTGGGGTCCAGCTCGGGAGGAGGTGATAACATGCCAGATTGTGGCGGAGCAGCAGTGGTTGGCACAATTACTCCCTGTCCTCCTTCTGGGGGGTCTGAACGGGCCTCTGAATCGGTGACGTCTAAGGTTGGTGGGGATAATCTTGCTTCCCCACCTAGTCCCAATCGTTTGCTGAAGGCGAAGGAAATCCCGGAACTCACGGAGGATGAGAAGCTTTTTGGGCCGTGGAGCCTAGTCCCCCCGAGGAAGGGGAGGAAGAAAGTGCATAAGGCAGCACCTGAAGACTCAAAGCCGCTTGGGGAGAATGTCTCTAGACAAGTCAATTTAACGGAGATTAAAGAGCCTAGCAAGACTCGGATGAAGGAGAATTTTCGGCCAAGCAAGGGAGATAAGCGTCCTGGCCTTACTCAATCGTTGTTGTTTGCGGCTGGGGCCAGGGCTGCCAGACCGAAACTTGGCGCCTCCAAGACGCATTTTGATAAGAAACTCAAAGCTTTGGGGCCTATTAAGGAAGCTCCTCGGAAGCAGAGGAAGGATGGTTCATCGGTTAATAGCGGCGGGGACGCTTCCCCTATAGATGCTTAATGTCTATGACACTCTTCTGGAATTGCAGGGGTGCCCGGAAGAAGTGCACGGGCAACTACCTGCGGCACCTGGTGGGTGACAATGAGGTGCACTTCATAGGTTTGGTGGAGACGAAGATTGAAGTCTTAAACCGTGCAGATGTTGATCGCCTTATTGGTACGCGATGGGATTTTGTTCATCTCCCATCCATGGGGAAATTCGAGGGCATTCTTGCCTTGTGGAGGAAGGACCTAACTAAATTCGAGGTGCTGGTATCTAATGAACAAGTCCTTGTTGGACATTTGACCCTTCCTAACTGCCAAAGGTGGACGGTTGCGGTGGTGTATGCGAATTAGGATTACCTTCGGCGGCGGGAGCTTTGGCAATTGATTAGCTCTTACTCGGATGTGAACTCCCCCGTCAAGGTTGGGGGTGACTTTAATTGTTGCCTCAACCAAACGGAGAAGAAGGGTGGCAAGAGGGTTACCGCCTCGATTGGTGTGTTGGAGATGCTTGAGTTCATGACGTCCAATGATCTTCACGATTTGGGTTTCGTAGGACCGCGTTTCACATGGACCAACAATAAAGAGGGCACTAGCAGAATCTGGGTCCGCTTGGATAGAGTCCTTATGAACACTGTGAGGCTTGGTGTAGCCCCAATGGCCAAGGTGCGGCACATGGGTAGAGTGGCATCTGATCACTCACCCTTACTACTTACAATTTGTTCTCGGGATTGAACTAAAACCGAGTGGTGGCCTCGGTTTGAGGACGTTTGGACCACTTACCCGACTACCTGGCGGCTGGTTTGGCGACAATGGCATAGAATCACGCCGGGATCTCCAGCGGAGGTCCTTGATCGTAAATACTCCCGCACTCTTCGGGCGTTGGTTTTCTGGAGCTGTAACCGAGCACGGCAACTGAACAACTTAAAAGTTGTACTTGAACGACGTATTGTGGAACTTCAGGAATTGGATTGTTCAACTACCAGCCTCAACCCGGACCAGGAGATTGAACTCAGGCGCTGTGTTGGTGAACTTAACGATACTCTTGTGCGCCTTTCTATTTGGTGGCGACAACGTGCGAAGGTTAGATGGCTTGAAGAGGGGGATTCTAATTCCCATTTTTTTCACATGGTTGCTACTGGAAGAAGGTGGGACAACCGCATCAATGAGGTGTCTATGGGGGATGGACGTTTGGTGACCGATCCGGGGGGTATCCGGGAGGCCTTCCTAGACTTCTTTATGGATAAATGGCGGGATAGAAATGCTTGCTTGGGCAACTGGCCATTGTTCGGTGATGATGACTGCATACCGAGCCGATTTGCTGAGATTCTCACTGCGGACCTCACGGAGGAGGAGGTTTGGACGGCTGTGAAAGGTATGGGCAATAACCGGGCCCCCGGTCGTGATGGGATTAGTACGTCATTTCTTAAGCATTGCTGGCCGATCATTAAAGAAGATCTTCTGTTGGCGGTTCGGGATTTCTTCGTCTCTAGTGCCATGGATGACAGATGGAGGGAGACTCTTATTATTCTCATCCCTAAAATTGAGAATGCTAACTCCCCTGCCAAGTTTAGACCTATAAGCTTGTGTCAGTCTATTTATAAGGTGGTTGCCAAAATCTTAGTATGCAGAATGAAGCCGGTTCTGGTTAATATAATTGGAGAGGCACAAGGTGCTTTTGTACCTGGCCGATCCATCTCCAACCATGGGCTCATGGCACAGGAGATTATTAACACTTTCCAGCACTCTATGAAGGCCTCGGGGCTGATGGCATTGAAGATTGACATGGAGCAGGCCTACGACTGTATGGCTTGGGATACGCTTGAACAAGTGATGAAACTCATGGGCTTTCCGGACCGGTTTATCGGATGGGTAATGCAATGCTATTCATTTCCTAAATTTCAACTAATTATCAATGGATGCAGGATGGACTGGATCACTGGCTTGAGTGGCTTTCGTTAGGGATGTCCGCTCTCGCCTTATCTTTTCATTCTTTGCTCCAAGCTTTTGACGAAGGCTTTTGCTCGTAGCGGGCAACGGCTTGGTGTTCGGGTGGCGAGGGAGGCGCCTCTTATTTCCCACCTCCTCTACGCCGATGACGTATTGGTGTTTGCGGAAGCTAGTTGCTGTAATGCTAGATGTGCTAGATCTCTCCTGCAGGAGTATTGCAACTGGACGGGGCAAAAACTAAACTGCAACAAATCAGCTATTCTGTTTAGTAAAAGGTGTCCATTGTGGAAACAATGTCGCATTGCCAAGGATCTTGGATTTTGAAGGGTGCAATTGTTGGAATACTTAGGCTTACAATTGACAATGCGGAAGCTGGTGGCTGCGGACTTCTCCAATCTGATCAAAAAGGTTTCGGATAAAATTAATGGCTGGGGCAAGAGGTACCTGTCTATGGCGGGGAGGGCAACTCTTATTCGCACCTCGCTCCTTACCTCGCCTATGTATCTGCTGACCCACTCTGATGTTCCGAAAGGGGTGATGAATAATATTGAGAAATTGACTAGGCAATTCATGTGGCAGAAGGATACAAATAATAGGGGTATTCACTATGCCCCTTGGACTGAGCTGTGTAAACCGGCAACCATGGGAGGGCTCGGGTTCCACTCGTCGGTGGGTTGGCAGGACCCATTACGTGCTCGATTAGTTTGGAACCTCCTCAATGATAATGATTCGGCACTTGGAAGGTTGATCAAGGCGAAATATGGCCAGAACATTTGGGGCAGTGGAACTAGGAGGGGGGAGTCTATTACTTGGAAGAATCTTAGAGGTGGGGCGGCTGCGCTTCGGCCAATTATGTGCTGGACCATTGGTGATGGTATGGACAATGATGCGCTGGATGATAATTGGATTGCCAATCGGTCTCTTGCCCGGTGGCCTTCGTTTTTTTCTGTTGAGGATGTGGGGGGCTATAAGGTTAGCAATTTCCTGGACGACAACTTTCAATGGCGCACGGATGTGGTGATGAACTACTTTGGGAGTGTGCTTGGCCAAAGTATTTTTGGGATCCAAACGGGGTGCAATATGGGCATTGATCGGCCTGAACTTATTAATTCGCCCTTGAGCAGTACCATTTCTGCAATGGCCTATACTGCGAGCTTCCCTCGCTCTGACTACCAATTAGGCTGGTTTCAAAAATTCAGATTGCATCCCAGGGAGCATATGTTCTGGGGGCGACTATTAAGGGGTGCGATCCCCACGAATTTGTGGCTTTCTAAGCGGGGGTTGATGGATGATTCGGGGTGCCCGTGGGACTGCAATGAAGAGGAAAGCCACGAGCATGTTGCTGCTCGGTGTGAGGTGATTGCCAGAACCCGTGCGGTTTTGGCTAAGTTGGGTTTCGGGATGCCCCAATTCGGAACGTGGGATGAGGTGATTTAGGGACTTGCAAGGGCTGCTCATGATAATCCGGGCATGGGAAAAATTTATTGCTACGTTATCTACCAGATTTGGCGGGCAAGGAATGAGAAATGCCATGGGAGAACCTTTGGGACTCCAGCTGTTATTGCGACCAACGTCTTGGCTATGCTGTCCCACACCGCTATTCTACCAACTTTGGAGCCATGGTGCACCTTTCAGCCTTTTGGGTTGCCAATCAACAAAAGATGGTGCACCCCCCCTCCGGGATGGGTGAAGTTCAATGTGGATGCTACGGTTAAGCCCATTTCGGTGGCCGGTCTTGGTGTCATCGCTCGGGATCATGACGGCAAGTTGGTGCTTGCGGTTGGCAAATCTATTCTTCAGTGGGACGCCACGAGGGCCGAAATACTGGCGACCTTGGCTTTCAAGGATGCTGTGGAGGAATGGATGTTTAGCCTGGAAGGTATTATCGTGGAAGGGGATTGCCGGAATGCGATTGATTGGCTCAAGGGGTCCTTTAATCGGCTGAGCAGGCACCACCTACATATTGAGGGACCGGATTTGACATTTCTGTTGGACTTCCGTCAGGTGATTTTCCAACACATTCCGCGGGAGAGCAACCGGCCTGCAGACTATTGTGCTAATCTAGCCTGTTTTGGTAATTTTGTTTGGAAGGATTGTGATTGTAGGAATGTACCACCCTCCCTCTTAGCCTTACTTAGGGAGGAGAGTGATCGAGCCTAGTCTTGGGCCTGTATCTGTTATCTTTTATTTCTTTTCTTAATGCAATTTGCACGTTTCAAGGAACCCAAAAACTTTGGGGGAGGCTCTTCATTTGTTCTATCTTCTTTCTCTCACTAGAGTGGTTTTAGAGAGAGAAGCTCTAGGATGGCTAGAGGGGGTGGCCTTAGGTCACCTCCTCCAAATGGGGGGAATGGAGGTGGTGGAAGCAAGAGTGGTGACGGCAAGAAGGAGAGGAAGCAAGGAAACCGTTGGCAAGTTTTTGCCAATGAGCTGGCCGACGGGATGGAGTTGGCAGAGCCGGCTGGTAGGGGCGGCGGCCATGCTAGGTCGTCGGGTGTGGGGCATTTTTTTGCCTCTTCAACTATGGGGGCTGCTCCTCGTGGAGTTTGGGAGGAGAAGGGGGCTAAGCCTAACGGCGCGGCTAGGTCGGGAAAGGAAAATGTCCATGGGACGGGCAAGGCAGCGACCTCCAAGGTTGCTTTGGAGGAGTTACCGGCTACCAAGTTCACCCCTAGCAAAGGAAAATTTGAACCAGGAATCACTTCTCCGGTTTCAAAGCCCACGGCTGTCCGGGAGCTCATTTTGAACTCCATTGGCATCCACACCCCAGCTTATTCGGCGACGGAGCCTGATTTTGAGTCAAACCAAGATCCCGATCTTGTGGAAGACAATGGCCTTGGCATTGTGTGCAATGCCAGCGCTCGGGATAGCAGCCATGGCGTGGACAGTGAACAACCCGTGGAGTCCGATCGGGAGGCTGATTTAGCCAGTGAAATGGAAGAATCGGGGGAGGCCTCTGGCTCCCAAACCAACATGGATGATGATCAAGCAGAGAAGGCGGGTCCCCAACTCCAGGCGCTGGATTGTGCGGTCTGCCCAGCTGTGCGTGAGGCCATTTCCTGGGCCGATTATGCCGAGGATCAGGTATGCCCAGCTCGGGATTTTGGTGTTGATGGTGTTCGAAATGGTATGGACATGGATTGTAGCATGAGAGATGACAAATCTGATAGCTCTAGGCGTGAACAGCAGCTGGACCCAGCCACCTTTGATCTTGCGGCTACAGTTTCATGCCCATAAGGTGCTTGTGAAAATGCTCCCAAGACCCAGGATTCTGCTTGGCACAAACCGCAGCCTGCTCATGCCTCCCAAAAGGTGCTGAGTGGACTGCCCAAGGGCCCTTTTTCTTGGAGCAAAGTGAAACATGTGCTACTAAGCTGCTTGAGCCGTGACAAGTGGATTGCAAAGGATGGGATCTGCATTGAGCCAGCTTTTGACTCGGTCCAACACAACATTGCAAAGCTTGATGCGGCGATTGTGGCCAAGCTCATGGGCCGACGAATCTCCTTTCCTTTTTTACTCAAGGAACTCAAACGAAGGTGGTATCACTACGGTGACTTTGAAATTATCACCATTGCCCCAAATACCTTTGTTTGTTTGTTCCAAAGCCTTGAAATTAGAGATGCCGTGCTCTCAAGTGGACCTTGGATTATTGCCGGCAATATCATTGGAATGGATAAATGGACTTCCAATTCCTCGCCCTCCTCCCTACATGGGCTGCACTCCCCAATCTGGATCAGACTTCCTCAGTTACCGCTGATTTATTGGGATATTAAAAACATCACTCGCATCGCTAACGGGATCGGTGAGCCCCTTTGGATTGATTTGCATACGAGCTCATGGGGAAAGTCTTCCTTTGCACGTATTTGTATAAGGATTTACCTTTCAAAAAAGCTTCTCCCAGGGGTTTGGATCAATGGGATCCATGGTAAGTTTTTTCAATGAATTGAGTATGAGGGACTTTCCAATTTCTGTTATGACTGCGGATACATTGGCCATGTCTGTGGTAACTGCCCGAGTAGGGACAATGCCAAGGAGCTGTCCACCATGAATGGCAAGGTCACTCAACCCAGTACCCCGCAGGATCCACAAGGGGCTGGCCCAACTCCAAACCCGGAACCTGCTGGGGACGGACACAATGACCGGCCAGCTATTGATGAGGATTCACTTGGGAGCTGGAATGTGGTTACTCGCAAGAGGAGGGGCAAGCCCAAAGGACCTTCTGAGAAACCGGCCATGCACCAAAGAGAGCACAACAACCAGACTCCCACCCCTTCACGGGCTCTCAATAACATCAAGCAACAAATGAAGGAGATCTCCAATAGGATTGTCAACCCGAGCAAATCCCCCTCCAAAGATCAAAGGATTATTTTCAGTGCATCTACTCCAGCAAAAAATACTTCCTCGGCGACCATCAACCTTTCCAAGAGACAACACAAGGCTTCCAAAGCCTTCATGGAGAAACAACTTATGCAACTTGGACCGATTGCAGCTTTGCCTAGGAAAAGGAGGAAGAACCTACAAGACGACACTGGCGGGGACTTTGTCCCCTTTGAGGAACAATGACGCTCTACCTTGATTCTTGTCTTTGGATACTAAAGTTGTTCATACTATGTCTGGCGCAATGGGATATCTCTCAGCCTTCGGGCTGTTTCAAACCCCTTATAGGTATCTCCCCCCGCTGGAGTGGTTCTTTGAACAGCTTTAGTATCTCTTGGGCAAGCAATTGGGGTGGGCCTCATTGCGAATCAAAGGGGCTTATCCTTGCTTTTGCTGCTTTCTTTTTTGTCTATCATACTTGTATGGTTTACTTCATAGCATTAGACCTTCCCACTTTTGTTTTTTTCCAAGGGAAGGCAAATAGTTTCTCCATACTTGTTATGTACTTTTCTTTTACTTAATCAATGCAAATGCAACTTTTCAAGGAACCCAAAAACTTTGGGGGGAGGTTCTTCATTTCTTTCCACTTGTTTCTCTCTCTAGAGTGTTTTAGAGTGAGAAGGTCTGGGGTATGGTGGGGGGAGACAGGCGGTCTCCTCCACGCTCCGGTGGGGGAGGTGGTGAAGGATCGGGTGGCGGCAGCGAACAGGATAGGCGGCGGTCGGGTATTGGTTCGGGCGGCTGCAAAAGGTATGTGGAAGTTACCTCACCGACCAATGTGGGGGGTGGCAAGCACTCGGGCAAGGGTGCTGGAAGGCAGCTTTCGGGCGAGGGGGGCACTGGTTCTACGCGGGGCGGCAAGGCCGCTGATAGCGGGAGTGGCGCACATGGAAATGCACAAGGCGGTGCAATTGCTGTGAAGCAGGCGGTGGGTGCGGGGAATGGGCCAGCACCTGTGGGGGATGGAGGCTGAGGATCAGCCGAGAGTAGTGTGGAGCAGCACGCGCTGCGGGGGCGGGTTGCCCCTATTTCGCTTGCGGCAGCACAAGGGGCTGTGGCTCAGGTAACTGAGATAGATGCGATGCAAACAGAGGAGATGCAGGTTTCGGCTAACCCTGTGTTTGTAGATGCTGCCATGGAGTTTGAACAAGCCCTTGAAAGGGTTTCGGCTGCTACTAGTGTTGAGGCAGCTGCAGCAGCCCGGAGGGCTGCTGTATTCCGCGAGCAGGTGGTGCCAAGGGAGATCGTCACGGGTGAGGATGTGGACATGGATTCTTCCGAGCTGTGTGCTGGGAGGAGACTGGGGGATAGCCCACGATTAGGCGTGAACCGCCCGGATCTGCATGGGAGCGGCGTGAAAGAGCCGCTGCAATGCCCACCTGATGTTTGTGGAAATGCCTCTACTGAACCGAACATGGGGATTTATGGGGGGAAGGCAGCAGCTGTGCAACAGACAAAGACGTCCAATGTTTGGAAGAGGCCGGAGCATATCAGGGTGACCGAGAAGGTTACGAGAGGCCAATTCTCGGCTGATGGTGTGTCGGTTGATCTTCGATTAGAAGTGGTGGAACGAAGCATCAATCTCTTGGAAAATGCAGTTGTGGGTAAAGTTTTAGGACAGAGGCTCCCTTTCTTTGTGCTTGAAGCTGAAACCCGTAGGCTATGGGGGCGCTTTGGAGAATTCCAACTTTCTACAATTGGTGTGGATTGTTTCGCCTGCATCTTCAAGACGGCCGAGGCTAGGGACGCAGTGTTATATGGCAGGCCTTGGTTTTTTAGTGGCAATATTGTCGGAATGGATAAATGGATGCCGGAATTTTTGCCGAGTTCTTTGGAAGGCTTGACTTCCCCGATCTGGATTAGGTTACCGCAGTTGCCCCTCCAATATTGGGACCAGGAGATGCTAATTCGCATCGCCTCGATGGTTGGCGAGCCGTTATGGATTGATGCCCAAACGGGCAATGTTGGGAGGCGAGAATACGCTCGCGTTTGTTTCAAACTTGACCTTGCTAGGAAACTTCAATCAGGTATTTGGATAAATGGGTGGAAGGGCCGCTTCCATCAGCGGATGGAATATGAGGGATTGGGTATATCTTGCTTCGAATGCGGTCGAATTGGACACAGGAAGGAGCATTGCCCGTCTCGGGCAGTGGCTGGAATGGGCAACCCTGAGGGTAGCACACCTGGAGCTGACACGGGAAAGGCCCCTTTGGCTGGTGCTTGTTTGTCCGCGACATCTAATAGCCCTAGGCCAGTTAATGGGGGCTCCCCGACTGTTGGCGTGATCACGCCGATTCCCTGCCCCAATTTGACGAGAGTGGGTAACCTCTCGGGTAAAGAATTGCCGGGAGATGTAGGACAGTCCTCCTCGACTGCTACCCCCATGATGGGGAGAGGTGATGCAAGGGCTAATGTGGCTGAGCTTACTGAGGATGAGAAGTTGTATGGACCAAGGAATGTGGTCCCCCCGAGGAAGGGTCGGAAGCCCCAGAAGAAAGAGCAGCCGGTGGGTAAGTCACCCCTGGGGGAGAACGTGCCTAGACAAGTTGATCTTGCTAAAATTAAGGAGCCCAAAGTGCGGCGTATGAAAGAAAACTTTCGCCCCAGTCGTGGTGAGAAGAAACCGGGGATGACAGAGCCTTTGCTGTTCTCGACGGGCATTCGGTCCTTGGAGGCTAGGCCAGCTCGGCCCAAGCTGGGGGCGTCCAAAGCACATTTCGACAAGGAGCTTCAATCCTTGGGCCCAATTGAGGAAGCTCATAGAAAGCGAAGAAAAGATGGTGTTTCTTCGTCCGGCGGCGGGGACGCGTCCCCTATGGTGGGTTAATGTCTACAACTCTGTTCTGGAATTACAGGGGGGCTCGAAAGAAGCACACGAGCAACTACCTACGTCACCTTGTGGGTGATAATGATGTGCATTTTGTTGGTTTGGCGGAGACCAAGATTGAAGTTTTTAATCGGACGGATGTTGATAGACTGATTGGCATTAATTGGGAGTTTTTCCACCGGCCGGCCCAGGGGAAGTCGGGTGGGATTCTAATTTTATGGCGGAAGGACATCACTCTGTTCAATGTTTTGGAGGATAATGAGCAAGTGGTAATTGGCTCATTGTCTTTGCCTAATGCTCAGAATTGGGTAGTGGCGGTTGTGTACGCCAATAAGGACTACCATGTCCGCCGCATTGTGTGGGAGTCTATTGCCAGGCATTGTGATAGGAGCTCCCCCCTTCTTGTGGGTGGGGATTTTAACTGTTGCCTTAGCCAATCGGAGAAAAAGGGAGGGAAGCGGTTCTCTTTCTCGGCGGGTGCAGTGGAGATGTCTGAGTTTATGGCATACTTGGATCTGCATGATTTGGGGTTTGTGGGCCCCAAGTATACGTGGTCGAATAACAAGGACGAAACCAATCGCATTTGGGTCCGCTTGGACAGGTGTCTTATGAATTCTGAGGGGCTCAAGATGGCGCCGTTGGCCAAAGTTCGACATATGAGTAGGATTGCGTCTGATCATACACCTCTACTTCTCACCCTTTCGACGGATGGGCATTCGCGGAGGGAGAACTTTATTCGGTTTGAGGATGTGTGGACCACTTACCCGGCCTTCTGGAGGATTGTTTGGCAGCATTGGTCCCGCAAAGATACGGGTGAACCGGTGGATGTGCTGAATCGAAAATGTCAGCGTACGCTGCGGGCTTTATTTCATTGGAGCCGGAGTCGTGTTAGGGGTCTTACGGATCAGAAGGTGGCAGCAGAGAGAAGAGTTTTGGAGATGCAGGACATTGATTTCTCACCTGGCGGATTATCATCGGAACAGGAGGTGGAATTGCGTCAAACCGTGGGGGCTCTCAATGATGCTTTGAGTCGGCTGACTTTGTGGTGGAAGCAACGTGCCAAGGTACGATGGATTCAGGAGTGTGATGCGAATTCACATTTCTTTCATATGGTGGCGACCGGTCGCCAGCGGGAAAATCGGATTTTGAGTGCCCGTACTGGGGACGGCCAACTTGAGTATGATCCTGACCGCATACAAGAGATTTTTTTAAACTTCTTCCGGGATAAGTGGAAGGACCGTAATGCTAGTCTTCTTAACTGGCCGAAATTCCTTGAGAGAGATAGAATCCCGGCAAATTTTTGTGATGGTTTGGTTGCAGACATTTCGGAGACCGAAATTAGGGAGGCGGTTAACGGGTTAGGCAACAACCGGGCTCCTGGCCGTGATGGGATCTCCGCGTCCTTCCTGAAGTTTTATTGGGAGATTATTAATAATGAAGTTGTGGAGGCGGTACGGGAATTCTTCCGCACGGGCAATCTGAGTAGTGACTGGAAAGAGACCTTGATTATTCTGCTGCCTAAAGTGGACAATGCTAATTCGCCTTCGATGTTCCGACCCATTAGTCTGTGCCAAACGCTGTATAAGGTCATGGCCAGGATTCTTGTGAGGCGTACGAAACCCATCTTGGCAATGGTGATTGGTGAAGAACAAGGGGTGTTTGTGCCGGGACGCTCCATTTCCAACCACGGACTTATTGCACAAGAGATTAAGTGTCATTTTCAACATTCCACAAAGCTGGCGGGTATGATGGCGCTCAAGGTGGATATGGAACAGGCCTACGACTGAATGGCTTGGGATACTCTTCGCCAAGTGATGTGTTGCATGGGTTTCCCGGATCGGTTCACCTATTGGGTAATGCAATGTATTTCCTTTCCTAGATTTGAATTACTTATTAATGGTCGCAGGAGTGACTAGATCGACGGCCTTAGCGGATTCCGGCAGGGCTATCCTTTATCGCCTTACCTATTCATACTTTGCTCGGAACTCCTCACCAAAGCTTTCCGGGAGCGGGGGGATCTTGGGGGTGTTCGGATTTCCAAGGAAGCACCGCCGGTTTCACATCTTTTGTACGCCGACGATATTCTCACCTTTGTGGAGGCGAGCACTATTAATGCTAAGCAGATTGGGAAGCTACTCGAAGACTACTGTCATTGGACGGGACAACGCATAAATTGTGCCAAATCGGCTATCTTGTTTAGCAAGTGCTGCCCAGTGTGGAAGCAGAGAAGGATTGCTAAGCTGTTAAATTACCGCAGGGTCCACAATCTGGAGTACCTTGGGCTTCAACTGACCATGCGCAAATTGGTGGCTTCCGATTTCTCTAAAATTGTGAAGAATGCTATGGGCAAAATCAATGGCTGGGGCAAGCGGCACTTGTCACTTGCGGGACGGGCCACGCTTATCCCCACCTCGCTTCTTACCGTCCCTATGTATCTCATGACTCACACTACCCTTCCGAGGAGCATTCTTGGAGCTATCGAGCGTATGGCAAGGAATTTCTTATGGAAAAAGGATGTAGGCAGCCGCGGAATACATTATGTCAGATGGGACGAGTTATGCCAACCTATGTCTAGTGGGGGACTTGGCTTTCATGCCTCGACTGAATGGGAGGGGCCGTTGCGTGCCCGGCTGGCTTGGGAGGTCCTCCAGAACAGTAATTCCCTTCTTGGCAAGATGATCACGGCTAAGTATGGTCGGGATTTATGGCATGCTAGAACCGGGCGGAACATTTCGGTGACTTGGAAGGTCATCTAGGATGGGGCTAATGCCCTTCGTCCTATATTGCGTTGGATTGTTGGGGATGGGGAGCAGGATGATATTCTTAATGATACCTGGATTGAAAACCTCAGCTTAGCGCATTGGCCTACCTTTCTTGCGCTGGAAGGGCTGGAAGGTAGGATGGTCAGCTGTCTGCTTGATGATCAGAAGAATTGGAACTTGGCTGCACTTCATGAGTGCCTCGGGGAGGACCTTGCCCACCGGGTGATCAACTCGCAAACCAATGTGGGCAATGGCCATGATGTGCCGGAACTACTTCAGTCCACGCTAAATGCTACTATTACCTCCATGGCATATAACCATGGAAAGGGGAATTTGGTTTACCAATTTGCGTGGCTAAGAAAGTTTAAACTTCACCCGCAGGAGCAGTTTTTTTGGTGGCGCTTGCTCAGGGATGCACTACCAACCATGGAATGGATGTATCGGCGTGGCCTAGCCGATTCTCGGTTGTGCCCATGGGGTTGTCTTCAACCTGAGATGGTGGAACACTTGGCGGTGCACTGCAACTTTTTGAAGGCCTCTTTGGCAGTGCTTGCTAATTGGGGATTTCGGATGCCGCCCACCTCATCTTGGAACAACTTAATGCAGATGCTTTGGCAGGCTGCTAAAGACAACGCCAGCTTCGAGAGGCTTTACAGCTATACGCTTTATCAAGTTTGGCGTGCCCGCAATGACAAAACTCACGGACGCTCTTGTTGCACGCCTACAGCTATTGCAGCCAATGCCTTGTCTATGATGCCGAGGACATGTTCTATGCCTATCTTGGAGCAATGGTGCACTTCTCAGTCCTATGGGTTGCCTAGTTATAAACTTTGGTGCACACCCCCCTCCGGGTTGGGTTAAGTTCAATGTCGACGCCTCAGTTATGCCGTCGGGTGTGGCGGGCTTGGGGGTTGTGGCACGGGATGACTTAGACTGACTGTTGGTTGCGGTTGGCAAGAAGGTGGAGCAGTGGGATGTGATCAAGGCAGAAATTTTAGCGGCCGTAACTGTGCATGACGCTATTCGTAGCTGGATGATACAGTCGGAGGGCATTATTATTGAGGGTGACTGCCTCGCAGCTATCAAATGGCTCCAAAATATGTGCAACCATAAATGCAAGTAACATTGGCAGATGACAAACCCGGATCTGAGCTTCCTCCTGGACTTCAAGCAAGTGCTATTTCACCATATTCCACGGGCTAGCAACAGGCCGGCCGACTATTGTGCCCACATGGCGCGGTTTGGGGACTTTGTTTGGGATGATTGTGATGGTAGAACTGTGCCTCCTTCTTTTGTTTCTCTTCTTAGGGAGGACAGTGATAGAGCCTAGTCTTTTTATCTTGTATTCCTGATTGTTTTCTTTTCCTTTTTAATGCTATATCCAAATTTCAAGGAACCCAAAAACTTTGGAAAAAACTTTGGGAGGCTCTTCATTTCTTTTCACTCCATTCTCTCACTAGAGTGTTCCTAGAGAGAGAGGCTCTGGGCATGGCGGGGGGAGACAGGCGGTCTGCTCCCCGCTCCAGCGGGGGTGGCGGCTGTGAAGGTTCGGCGGAAGGTGGGGGACGTGATCGGAGGAGGTCGGGTGTTGGTGCGCATGGTGGCCGCAAAGGTGTCGAGGTTAAATCCCCGGCCAAGTCGGGATCGGGGAAGTCGACAGGCAAAGGAGCAGCGCCGGCTAAGTCTTCGGGTGAGGAGACAGCTGCTGGCGTGCGGGGTGCGAATGCACTAGATGGGCACGGCATTGGCCTGGCCAATGCGCGGGGAGGCGCGGAACTGGCCAGAGGGCCAGGGGCTGTTCCAGCGGGGGCGGCATGGGCTGGTAATGAGGCGGATATGCAGATGGCTGTTGACCCTGCGGAGGGGGATAATAGCACCGCTATGGAGTTTGAGCAGGCGCTGGGGTGTGTTGCGGAGGCGGCCAATGCGGAAGCTGCGGCAGCTGCTAGGTATGCCACGGCGCTGGAGCTGGCGTCTGGTTGTGCGGCGCTGCACCAATCTGTGGAACAGCCAGCGGCTGCGAGTTCTGTATTACACGATGCTAGTGCCCTGGGTTCTAATGCAGCTGCTGATGGGATCCCGGCCGGTAAGTGTTGTGATGATATTGATATGGGAGCTG
This sequence comes from Dendrobium huoshanense, assembly GCA_016618105.1. Lineage (NCBI taxonomy): Eukaryota > Viridiplantae > Streptophyta > Magnoliopsida > Asparagales > Orchidaceae > Dendrobium > Dendrobium huoshanense. The sequence goes on along the minus strand of CM028352.1, from coordinate 27,697,299 downwards.
AGGCAGTTTCCTCTGAAAAGCCTGTAGATGATTGTTCTGGACTAGGGGTGAACCTACAATTCTTACTGGGTTGCGGTGGAGGAAATCCGCAAACACGCTCGCATGGTGTTTGTAGAATTGCTCCTAGAGATATGCGACAGGATACCTTCGGTGGAATCTTGCAGGACAAGGGAAAAACTAATAGTAATAATGTTTGGAAGAAACCAGAGCACATCCGGATAGAGGAGGAAGTTGCCCAAGGAGCCTTCTCTACTGATGGCGTGGTGAATCTGCATATGGACCTTGTGGAGCAACGCATAAATGCGTTGGATAATGCCGTTGTAGGCAAAATTATTGGGAAAAAACTACCTTATTTCGTGCTTAGTGGAGAGATTAAACGTCAATGGGGCCGATTTGGCGAATACCACCTCTCTACTATTGGGACTGATTGGTTTGTGTGTCGCTTCGACTCGGAGGAAGCTCGGAATGCGGTTCTATGTGGAGGACCTTGGTTCTTCAACGGAAATATTGTCGGGCTCGATAGGTGGACTCCGGCATTTTCGTCAAATTCTATGGCTGGGCTGTCGTCGCCGGTTTGGATCCGGCTACCTCAATTACCACTTCAATATTGGGACCTTCACAATCTTATGCTGATTGCGTCGCAATTTGGCACTCCTTTGTGGATTGATGCATAAACGGGAGGCGATGGCAGACGTGAATACGCACGCGTCTGTGTGCGGTTGGACTTGGCTCAAAAACTATAACCGGGGACATGGATTAATGGGTGGAAAGGAAGGTTTTACCAACGTGTGGAATACGAAGGATTGGGGCTGTCCTGCTTTGGATGCGGGAGGATTGGGCACCGGCAAGATAGCTGTCCCGCTAGAGGGGAAGTGCAGGGTAATGTCCAAGTTGGTACTCCTGCGGGAACATTGAAAGGTAAGGCTATCTTGGAAAGCGGCGGCTCTAGTGTGGCGTCCACGAGCAGAACAAGGCCGAATCCCTGTGAGCAGCAACCGGAGGCTCCTCCAACAGCTGGTTCGGTGGGGATGAATGACCGTTCCCATGTGGGGAGGACTGTTAATCAGACTAAGCTGATTGAGCAAACTACTCCGAGCAACGGAGGCTCGGAGAAGCATATTACGGATTATGAAGGGACTGAACTCACTGAGGATGAAAAACTTTTTGGCGAATGGAATATTGTTCTGCCAAGGAAGAAAAAGGTAGTGCAGCAGAAGAAAACCCATGGAGGTGGTGAAGTTAAATCGCTTCGGGAGAATTTACCACGGTAGGTGAACTTTAAAGAGGTTGGGGAGCCATCAAGGAATAATAACAAGGAGAACCTCAAACCAAGTTGGCGTAAACTTAGTGTAAATGAGCCAACTCTTTTCTCGGCTGGGGTTGGAAGAGACCGACCAAAACTTGGCGCCTCGAAGGCCCACTTTGACAAAGAATTGCAAGCTCTGGGGCCCATTGAGGTGGGACCACGGAAAAGGCGTAAGGAGAACTGCAGTGGCACGAGCGGCGGGGACGCTTCCCCTATGGTTGCCCAATGACTCACATCCTTATGTGGAATTGTAGGGGGGTCCGGAAGAAGAACACGGGCCACTTCCTAAGGCATCTCATTGCGCGCAATGAGGTGCTATTGATCGGTCTCATATAAACTAAAGTTGAATCCTTTGGCCGGAGTGATGTTGACCGGCTTGTGGGCCGGGGATGGGATTTCTTCCACCTTCCTACGGTGGGGAAATTGGGTGGTCTTCTACTCTTGTGGAGGGCGGAAATTATTAAATTTCTGGTTGAGGTGGTGATGAATCAGTGCATTGGGGGGGAGGCTGACTTTGCCATCATTTCAACAGTGGAATGTGTTTCTCATTTATGCTAATAAGGATTATCATATCCGTCGCGGTCTTTGGGAAACAATTGATAGGGGAATCGTTCCGGGCATTCCCACTATTGTTGGAGGCAACTTTAATTGTTGCCTCTCTCAGGATGAGAAAAAAGGTGGCAAAAGGTTTACTTGTTCGGCCTGAGCACAAGAAATGATGGAGGCTTTGGCGAGGAATGATTTACATGATTTAGGCTTTTCGGACCCAAAATTCACGTGGTCCAATAATAAAGATGCCGCTAGTCGCATCTGGGTGCATTTGGACAGGATTTTGATTAATTCGGAAGGCCTCGGGGCTGCACCGTTAGCCGTGGTTAGGCACCTTCCACGGCTGGCTTCCGATCACTGCCCCTTGTTGCTTGAATTGGGTCTCAATTCTGATGTGCCTTGCTTCAAATGGATCCGGTTTGAAGATGTCTGGATGAGCTACCCAGCATCTTGGAAAATTGTGTTCAAGGCTTGGAACAAGGCGGACTTTGGCACTCCTGAGGAAATGGTTAACCGGAAGTGCAGCAGAACTTTGCGGGCTCTTTTTTACTGGAGCTGCAACCGTGTCCGTGATTTGGGCAAGCTAAAGGACCACCTTGAAGAGAAGATTAAGGCCTTGCAACTAATCGATTGTTCTGAGGTGGGACATAATCCGGAATAAGAAATGGAGCTTCGGTCGACGGTTGGAGAGTTCAGTGCGACATTGGCTCGTCTGGCTACGTGGTGGAGGCAACGGGCAAAGGTCCGCTGGATTGAGGAGGGGGATGCTAATTCGCATTTTTTTCATTCTATGGCTTCCGCATGGCGGCGCTCGAACCGGGTGGACGAGGCCAAGCTGCTTAATGGCGAGACTTCCAGGGATCCGAAGGTGATTCATGACGAATTCTGGAATTTCTTTTTGATGAAATGGAAGGCCCGTGAAATTCAGGAGGATGGCTGGCCAACCTTTGAACCGGACAAAGTGCTGACGGAGCAGGATAGTAACTTACTTGATGCGGAGGTGTCGGAGGAGGAAATTAGGGGTGCAGTATTCAGCATGGGGAATAACCGGGCCCCCGGCATCGATGGTATTACTTCCTCTTTTATGAAATTCTATTGGAACATTATTAATAAAGATGTATGTGCTGCTGTAAAAAATTTTTTTGCTACTAACAAAATGTGTGAGACATGGAAGGATACCTTGGTTATTCTCTTGCCCAAGAGCTCGTCGACCAACAAGCCGTCGCTATTTCGGCCTATCAGCCTTTGCCAAACATTTTACAAGGTTGTGGCTAAGATTTTGGTGTTCCGCCTGAAGCAGTTCCTTTCCAATATCATTGGAGAAGAGCAGGGAGCGTTTGTGCCTGGTCGATCAATTTCTAGCCACGGTTTGCTTGCGCAGGAGATCTTGTGTAAGTTTCAGCACTCTACTATGAAAGATGGACTCATGGCAATCAAAGTGGACATGGAGCAGGCCAATGATTGTATGGCTTGGGAGACACTTCGGAGGGTTATGGAGGCTATGGGATTTTCGACCAAATTTATTATGTGGATTTTGCAGTGCACTACCAATCCACGGTTTTCCTTTTTACTCAATGGGGGTCGGTCCAAGTGGATTCAGGCCTTGAGCGGTTTTCGTCAAGGGTGCCCCCTTTCACCCTATTTATTCATCCTCTGCTCTGAATTATTGACCAAAGCTTTCCGTAGTTGTAGTAGAACATTTGGTGTTCAATTGATTCCCAATGGTGAGAGGGTGTCGCACCTGCTCTACGCTGACGACATTATGATCTTTGCGGAAGCTTCCAGGGCTAATGCTATGATAATTATGAAAATTCTGGAATGTTATTGCCAGTGGACGGGACAGCGGGTGCATAATGCTAAGTCAGCTATTTTGTTTAATAAAAGATGCCCGAGGTGGAAGTGTCGTAGGTTGGCTAAACTCATAGGATATCGACTGGCCGAGGCCCTGGAGTACCTCGGGTTGCCTCTTTTGATGCAGAAACCAGTTGCTTCTGATTTCTCTAAGGTCCTGCGGAATGCGAATGAGAAGATCAATGTTTGGGGGAAGCGGCATTTGTCCTTGGCGGGCAGAGCTACTCTCATCCGATCGGCACTTCAAGCTATTCCACTTTATTGCATGACGCTCTCGGGGGTGCCTAGAGGGATTCTTGCGGCCATTGACAAATTGGGAAGGCAGTTTTTATGGAGGAAGGACGGAGGCAATAGGGGACTCCATTATGTGGCTTGGGATGACCTCTGTAAATCGGTGGCGAGTGGGGGTCTTGGCTTTCACTCGGCTGCCACTTGGCAAGGACCGCTGAGGGCCCGCCTGGCTTGGGACTTTTTAAGGCATCCTCACTCATTTCTTAACTGCCTTCTCATGGCTAAATATGGTGAAAACCCATGGGCTGAATGTACGGGAAGGGGTACGTCGATTGCTTGGCGGATCATTCAGGAGGGGGCCACGAATCTACGGCCAATTCTGAGGTGGACTGTGGGGAATGGCAGGTGCATTGACGTCTTGCAGGACGCCTGGATTCTTGACAAGCATTTGGAGTGTTGGCCGACCTTTATTAACCTGGATGCTGAATTGGAGGGCAAAGTCAGCTTATTCCTTGATGGTGATAACGGATGGAACCGGGAGGCTGTGTTACATTCGTTTGGGGAGGTGCTTGGCAGCAGAATTCTCGAGATCCTGGTCGGGGGAGAGCTTGTGAAGGGTGTACCGGAACTTGTTCGGGTAAACAGAGGTAAGTCGGTGGCTGCATTGGCTTATGTTGCCCATATTGGGAGGGAAAGCTATCAATTTGGATGGTTTCGCCTGCTCAAGCTGCACCCGAGAGAGAGATTTTTTTGGTGGAGATTGGTGAGGAATGCCATCCCGACGAATGAATGGCTGGTTCGGAGGAATCTTGCTGACACTAATGTGTGCCCTTGAGGATGTTCGGCAGTGGAAAACAGGGACCATTGTGCGGTGCATTGTGTGAAACTGAAGCAAGTCATGGGTAGTCTTGCCGAGTGGGGGTTCAGCCTACCCGAACCTAACTCTTTTGAAGATTTGCTTGGCACGTTAAAGGGGATGGCCCGCAATAATCCCTCACTCGGTAGGATTTTTTGTTATGCAATATACCAAACGTGGAGAGCGCGTAATGCGAAGAAGCATGACCGACCATTTGGAACGCCTAAAATTATTGTGGCTACGGTTTTATCGCAAATTCCAAAATCCTTTTGGTTACCTCCTATGGAGCAATGGTGCACCAATCAACCCATTGGGTTGCCCGTGAATCGATTATGGTGTACCCCCCCTCCTAATTGGCTAAAAGTGAATTTTAATGCTGCGTTAGTTCCGTCAAACAGTGCTGGTCTTGGGGTGGTGGTCCGTGATGATTGCGGTAGATTGATTGTGGCGGCGGGCAAGCTAATTGAAGATTGGGATCCTACGCAGGATGAATTAAAGGCTGCTCTGACCTTTGAGAACCTGATTGAGGAGTGGATGTTTTGAAATTACTGAACGACAAGAGGGGGGGTGAATTGTAAAAGTCTTTCGATTAATAAAATTAACCCTAAACAAGAGTTCTAATTTTTTTGTTGTTTTTGAAATATTAAAACAAAGATTTATGCAAATTTGCTTTCACAAAAAAAAACATGCAATAGATATGACAAGATTAAAGTGCAAGCAAAAAGTAAGCAATGATAAAGAAAGAACACACCAAGAATTTTATAGTGGTTCGGTCAAAATATGACCTACGTCCACTCCCCGGAGTCCTCCACTCCGGGATTTTCACTATCAAAATAGTTCTCCTTTTGCCCCCCTTGGCAAGGCGGAGAAGCCTGTACAAACCTCCCTTTCACCATCCGGCGTGGCGGAATACCAAACTCTATTTTCACCCTCTTGGCGACGGTAGAGAACCTTCTCGTTTTTCTCCCTCCTGGAGAAGGCAGAGAACCTCGAGGTAACGGATGTAGACGAGCCTTTCCTTTGGAGATCCTTCCTCAAATCCTTCTCGGGCCACAGGAGGAGCAAGATGCAGCAAGCTTGGAGCAACCGTGTGATCTCCCTCACACCTCTTCTCCCTCACAACGCTCACCTCCTCCTTCCTCTCTCAACCCTCAAGAATTCCTCTAGAATTTTCTCCCTTGGAATCCCTCTCTAACCACGTTCACCCCCTCTGTAATTGTTACCCAAAAAAAAAGACTTGATTGACACCTGAAAACGGGCTCCAAAAACCTCTGATTTCAAAATTAGCTGTTACTGTTCGTACAGTACGATTCAACATCGTACAGTACGATCTTCACAAACAGCCGTCGTCCTGGTACGAAGATGTACGATCAGTACAAAAATAAATCGTACTGTACGATATAATATCGTACGGTACGATCCAACAAGCTACTACTCGTACAGGACGATGGTCTGGACGATCGGATGTCATCTCTATTCATCGTATGGTACGATTACTATCGTACAGTACGATGTTCAAATTTTCATTAGCCCTGGATTACATGCACTAATCACGGGTTAATTTTAAGTAAGTATTAAAAACAGATCGTACAGTACGAACTTGTTCGTACAGTACGAACGGCGCAAAATCACTTACTTAAACTATGTCACGGCTAGGGTTTTGAATCTGAACATATCGTACAGTACGAAAGACTTCGTACAGTACGATCTATTCACAGAGAAGAATTTTAGTTATAATTTGCAGTTAAAAAAAACTCTCCCCCTGTGTGTGTGCATGGTTGCTCTTACTCTTACGCATTTTGTGGCCAGACTCAATAAAGTAAAAAGTGCAATAAATGAAAAATACAATATTTGACTCATACTCCTAATCTACCCGGTCTTGAGTCTTCCTTTCTTCCTGAGTCACTTGTGATCTTCCTGAAATGTTAGTGCTCAAGAAAAATAACAGATAAAATAATAATCAATGAAAAGCAGTTCCAAAACAGTCATTATTTGGCATCATCAAAATCTCAAACTCGGGGTCATGGGTTGCAACAATCTCCCCCTTTTTGATGATGTCAAATAATTTGTTGCAAGTAAGAAAGAAAACCATTTCTTTTGAAAAATATTTCTTTTGTTGTTAATTTTTTTGTTTTTTTTTTTAAATTAAACACAAGAAGAAAAAAAAATACTACAAGTAAGTACAAAATAAAAGATGCTGCATTTAGATGAATAGGCATTACAACAAACTTCTCCCCCTTTTGACAGCACAAAAAGGAGGAGCTACTAAAAGCAAAAAGTAAGAGAAGAAAACAAACAGAAACTACAATGCTAACATAAATAAACTAAGCAGACGGGTCCTGATCTGGTGGTGGTGGAGGTGGATTTGGTTGAAAATATTGAAAGAGAGCATCGAAGCGGTGATCAATTGCAGTGAATCGTTCGCCAAACCACTGCATATCAGTCTCGTGTTGGTGATGCTGTTCTTGAATATGCATGTCGAGACGAGTCTGCAGCTGGTCGAAGCGGGCGACTAAGTCATCATCAGAGTGCGCTGGTGCTGGTGCTCGGGGTGCAGCATGGCGTCGTGGTCGAGCTGGAGCTGCGGCTGGTGCATCTTCTCCTTCTTCTTCATCAAAGACGGGTTCTTCAGGCTCATGTCCCCGATGAAAGAGGATACGGAAAGAAGCATCCGTATAAAAAATAGGAAGCATGTCGGGTTCACCAGGGTAGGATAACTGATATTTATGGTAGAGGATATATCCTATTAGGTGACCAAGAGCCAGATTTTGTTTCCGTCGAGTGGTGGGAAGACGAACAAAAGTCATGTGCTGAATATAATTGCTAATCAAATCGACCTCATCAAACTTAATGTTGGACATAATCAGGTAGGTAGCGACTGACAGGGTAGGGGTCAGATTGATGCGGTCGCCACCTTTGGGAATGATAGAGGTTCGAAGAACATGTTGAATTATACGGGCATTGCGGGTTAAGGATTGGACTAGAGGCTGGTGTTGGTGAAAAACAGTATTCCTAAGGACTCTATTTACATCGCTCCAGTCAAAATCATCGGTGAGAAACGAGCGAACCATAGGTCCTTCGGTGGACAGCCCAATATGTTGGGCGATGTCAGCTCTAGTTATTTCAACGGGGCGGCCACAAACAAAGGAGTGAAACGTGGTGTTATCAATGGTGTAGGTGAGGTTGGCGAGAAATTCAAAAAGGAGTTCAAAATTGTATGGAAATGCTAGGGTGAGTAGGAATTGAAAGGTAGTGGAGGCAAAGAGGCCCATTACCTCGAAATTTAGAGCGGCCTGATTAAGCATTTTCGAGGGAGAGATTTTGCAAGCCCTGTAGCGGTAGTAGGCTTCCTCATTTTCACTATTGAGAAAGCGATCGGGTTGACGACTGGAGGAGGACGAGCTTCCGGCAGTCATCCGACCTCGTTTAGACATTGTAGGAGGGCACGAAAACGAAGTGAAGGCTGAGTGAGGAGAGGATTGAGTGAATTGAACAGCCTAGGCAAGGGTTTATATAGAATTTTCCGTAAATCGTACAGTACGATTGGAGATCGTACAGTACGATATCCTATAAATATTCTGACCGTTCGTTTCGGGAAAAGGCAGTCAACTCGTACAGTACGATATGTATCGTACAGTACGATCAGGCGAATATCGATCGTCCCGAGGCCCTCAGTACGACTTTTGACCAAAAGTTTTGTACTGTACGAATAGGTGGATCGTACAGTACGATACATAATAAATATCGTACCGAACAGCAATTACTCAGATTGTCCTTTTGTGATGATGTGGATCGTACAGTACGAATCGAATGTATCGTACAGTACGATCATCAATAATATCGTACCAACCGGCTTTAATTCGTCCCAATCCGTGCTGACGTGGAGCGTACAATACGAAGCGAATGTATCGTACAGTACGATCATCAATAATGTCGTACCAACCGGCTTTAATTCGTCCCAATCCGTGCTGACGTGGAGCGTACAGTACGAAGAGAATGGATCGTACAGTACGATCATCAATAATGTCGTACTAATCAGCTATAATTCGTCCACATACGTGCTGACGTGGATCGTACAGTACGAAGTGATCGTACAGTACGATGCACAGTCATATAAAGTGTTGGTGTGGTGAGTGTGTGGTGATCAGGAGCAGCCCTAAAGAATTTTTTTTTTTTTATTTTTTTTTTTTTTATTTTTTTTTATGCATTTATATCTATGACACCTAATCTAGTCCTCAAGGTGCTAAAAGTGTCAAAAGCTAATGGTTTTGTGAATATGTCTGCCAATTGATCTCCTATAGCGATGTGATGTAATTCTATATCTCCCTTAGCGACGTGATCTCTAATGAAATGATGTCTAATGTCTATGTGTTTCGTTCGAGAGTGTTGAATTGGATTCTTAGAGATACAAATTGCACTTGTGTTGTCACACATGATCGAGATGGTTCCAACAGGTAGTCCAAGATCAAGAATTTGTTGTTTTAACCATAGTACTTGTGCAACACAACTTCCTACCGCAATATATTCTGCCTCAGCTGTGGAAAGTGCTACTGAGTTTTACTTCCTACTGGACCAAGAAACTAATGATTGTCCGATGAATTGGCAGGTACCAGAGGTGCTCTTTCTATCTATCCTACATCCTGCGAAGTCAGAATCTGAGTACCCTAGGATTTCAAAGGAAGTGCTGTGTCTGGGATACCAAATTCCTAAGTTTGGGGTGCCTAGTAGATATCTAAGAATTCTTTTGACAGCAGTTAAGTGAGACTCTTTAGGATCGGCTTGGAAACGGGCACAAAGGCACACACTAAACATTATGTCCGGTCTACTGGCAGTCAAGTAAAGTAGGGATCCAATCATTCCTCTATATTTTTTCTGATCTACTGATTTTCCACTAGGATCCTTATCTAATTGGATTGTCGAACTCATTGGGGTGTTCATGGGTTTTGCACTATCCATTTCATATTTCTTTAAAATATCCTTAATATACTTTGATTGGCTAAGAAAGGTTCCATTATCCATTTGTTTTACACTAAAGCCAAGAAAGTAATTAAGCTCTCCCATGATGCTCATTTCAAACTCATTACTCATTGTTTTTGAAAATTCATCGCATAAGTTTTTATCCGAAGATCCAAACAATATGTCATCTACATATATTTGAACAATGAGAATTTCTTCTTTAACCTTTTGTAAAAAGAGTGTAGTATCTACACTACCCTTTTGAAATCCTCTATCCAAAAGAAATGAGCTAAGTCTTTCATACCATGCTCTAGGTGCTTGCTTTAATCCATATAGTGCCCTTTTTAATTTGAATACATGGTTTGGAAATTGTGAGTTTTCAAATCCGGGGGGTTGCTCAACGTAGACATCTTCCTTAATTACCCCATTCAAAAATGCACTCTTCACATCCATTTGATATAACTTAAAGTTCTTGAAGCAAGCAAAAGCTAAGAGCACTCTTATGGCTTCTAGTCTAGCAACCGGGGCAAAGGTTTCTTCAAAGTCTATTCCCTCAATCTGGTTGTACCCCTTAGCTACTAGCCTTGCTTTATTCCTTATTATTGTTCCTGAATCATTCACCTTATTCTTGAAGACCCATTTTGTTCCAACAACACTTTGCTCTTTAGGTCTCTTAACTAACTCCCAAACATCATTCCTGGTGAATTGGTTCAGCTCTTCTTGCATTGCTAGAATCCAGAATTCATCTCCTAAGGCTTGATCTATACTTGTAGGTTCTATCATAGAGATGAAAGCTGAGTGACTAACCTCCTTCCTAAGTCCATGCCTAGTCCTTACACCTTCTGAAGGGTCTCCTAAAATTAACTCTTTAGGATGACTAGAAGAATATCTCCATTCTCTAGGCAAAACTTCCTGAGGTTCGACCCTTTCTCCTAAGGTCATCGTCTCTACTCCTTGAATTGCCTCTATTTCATCATCTTCAATTTTTGATTCTGAGGGCTTATCTGATTCATCAAATACCACATGGGTGGATTCTTCTACTACAAGGGTTCTCTTATTAAAAATCCTATAGGCCTTACCTACAGAAGAATAACCTAAGAAGACACCCTCATCAGACTTGGGATCGAATTTTCCTAAGGGATGTTTACCATTATTTAAGATGAAGCACTTACACCCAAAGACATGTAAATGTGAAAGGTTTGGTGTCCTACCCTTAAGGAGTTCATATGGAGTTTTATTCAGCTTCGATCTAATGTTTACTCTGTTCAAAACATAACAGGCTGTGTTGACTGCTTCTGCCCAAAAGTATCTAGGAAGGGTATACTCCGCTAGCATTGCCCTAGCAGCTTCTACCAAAGTTCTATTCTTCCTTTCTGCTATGCCATTCTGTTGGGGTGTTCTAGGAGCTGAGAAATTGTGCTCTATTCCTATCTCTTGACAGAATGACTCAAATCTATCATTTTGAAACTCTCCACCATGATCACTATGGATTGTTGATATTTCACAACCTAATTTTCGTTGAATCCATGTGGAGAAAACTTTAAATTCCTTAAAAGACTCATTCTTGTGTGCTAAGAATCTTACCCAAGTAAATCTAGTAAAGTCATCTACAATCACAAATCCATAATTCTTTCCACCTAGACTGGCTGTACTAACGGGTCCAAATAAGTCCATGTGTAGAATTTCTAGTGGCCTAGAGGTGATCACGTCTCTAATTGAGTGAAAAGATGATTTGACTTGTTTTTCTTGTTGGCAAGCATCACATAAGTGATCCTTGGTGAATTCTAACTTAGGTACACCTCTAACTAGGTTTTTCTGAGTGATGTTTCTAAGAGTTTTCATGCTAGCATGACATAGTCTCCTATGCCATAGCCACGAGTCATCAACTATTGTTTTCAAGCAAAATGATTTTGAACTATCAACGCAATCAAGGTCTAACATGTAAACATTGTTAATTCGTTTTCCTTCTAAAATAATTTCATCAAATAAACTAATCAGGCATCTATCAGTAAAAAACTTAACATCAAAACCTTTGTCACACAGTTGACTAATGCTAAGTAAGTTATGCTTTAAACCATCAACTAATAAAACATTTTCAATTATAAAATTCTTAGCATTACCAACAATACCTGAGCCTATCACCTTCCTGGTAGTGTTGTCTCCCAACGTTACTTTTCCTCCAGTTTTGGTCTCCAATAGGATGAACTTCTTCATATCTCCAGTCATGTGTCGCGAGCAGCCACTATCCAGGTACCACATGCTCTCACTAGGTCTTTTGTGAGAGCATCCCTACAATTTCATTCAAAGATTAGATTTGGGAACCCAAGTGAGTTTGGGTTCCTCCTTATGCTTGCATGAATGAGATGTATGCATGTTATGCTGTGATGGATGCAGTTTAGGTCTCCATACTAAGTGTGTCCTACGGTGAATTGTGCATGTGCGGGCTATGTGACATAACATGCCACAAGAGAAGCACCTAACACCAGGAAATGGATTTACTAATCTATGAGTATGGTGGTGCCTCTTCTTAAGGTTTTGAAATGCATGCTGTGTTGGGGGTTTTCTAGGATGGCCTACTGTGAGTGATGCAATTTCATTTTCTAATTCTTTTATCTTTTCACTATAGGTTTTATTTTGAGCTGTCAATCCATCAACTTCTATCAATAGCAAGTGCTCACTATGATCTACTTCTAATGCAAGTGCAGTTAGTTTTTCAAACTCTACATCTAGTTCAATATGTGATGTTTTCAAGGATTCATGCGCTTCACTTAGTTCAATATGCTTCTTATTTAATGCATCATACTCATCAAGAAGTAACATGTGATCTTTATCTAAATCAGAATTTTCTTTAACTAAGTTAGCATGCTCAATTTGTAAGGAACTAAATTCAATATTAAGTTTAGCATGCATTTTCTTCAGTTTCCTATACGAGTCATGAATATTCTCAGAAATAAGCAGTAATTCATCATAAGAAAGTTGACATACCTCCTCTTGATCCAATTGATCAAGGTTATCATTAGCCATAAGACACAAATTTGTTACCTCCTCCTCTGCTTCTTCTTCTGATGATTCTGAGGCAGAGTCGGCCCAAAAAGCTTTCTGTGTCTTTGTCTTTCCTCTCTTGTATTTAACTTTGTCATCTCCTTTCTCCTTTGCTGGTTGACTCTTCAGATTAGGGCAATCGGCTCGAAGGTGACCTGGCTTCCTGCACTCAAAGCAAATTGTATCAGATGAAACCTTATTGGACCTTGAGCTCTTACCTTTATTCCAGCTGTTCTGATGACGCTTTTGTTTTCTTTTCAGGAAATTTTTGAACTGTCGGGTCATCAGTGCTATCTCATCATCTTCCTCCCCTGCAGAGCTTTCACTTTCTGAGTTGCTAGCTTTTAATGCCACCGTCCGCTCCTTTTTCTTTTCACCTGCATCACTTTGCCTTTGGCTCACTCCTTGCTCGTATGCAATGAGTGACCCAAGGAGGTTATCAATAGAATAAACATTAAGATCTTTAGACTCAGTGATAGCAGTTATCTTAGCATCATAGGAACTAGGTAGGCATCTAAGAATTTTATTCACTTTCTCAGAATTTGAAATTTCTCTACCTAATGCATGCAATGATGTCACAATTTGGGTGAACCTAGTGTACATGTCAGAAATTGTTTCGCTAAGTTTCATACGGAATAATTCATAATCATGCAGTAGAATGTTAAGCCTAGACTGTTTTACTTCGTTTGTTCCTTCGTATGTGATGCACAGTCTATCCCAAATCTCCTTACCAGAAACACAAGTAGATACTCTCATATAGTCCTCAGATTTCAATGCACAAAAAAAACAGTTTAAGCATTTAGCATTCAGTTGGGCTAATTCCCTATCCTCATTGCTCCATTCAATAAAAGGCACAGAAGTTTTCAAACCAGTAACTATCTTGAACGGTGCAACATATCCATCATTTACTAACATCCACATGCGGTAATCTATAGATTGCAAAAATGTAGACATTCTAATTTTCCAGAAATCAAACGGTATGTTATCAAAAAGTGGTGGACGAGTTATTGAATAACCCTCCGCAGTGTTACGATTACCAAAATTTGACATGATCGTTTTTTCAAGGTTTTCTAAAACACTATTTTTGAAAAAAAGGCTCTGATACCAATTGAAATTACTGAACGACAAGAGGGGGGGTGAATTGTAAAAGTCTTTCGATTAATAAAATTAACCCTAAACAAGAGTTCTAATTTTTTTGTTGTTTTTGAAATATTAAAACAAAGATTTATGCAAATTTGCTTTCACAAAAAAAAAACATGCAATAGATATGACAAGATTAAAGTGCAAGCAAAAAGTAAGCAATGATAAAGAAAGAACACACCAAGAATTTTATAGTGGTTCGGTCAAAATATGACCTACGTCCACTCCCCGGAGTCCTCCACTCCGGGATTTTCACTATCAAAATAGTTCTCCTTTTGCCCCCCTTGGCAAGGCGGAGAAGCCTGTACAAACCTCCCTTTCACCAACCGGCGTGGCGGAATACCAAACTCTATTTTCACCCTCTTGGCGACGGCAGAGAACCTTCTCGTTTTTCTCCCTCCTGGAGAAGGCAGAGAACCTCGAGGTAACGGATGTAGACGAGCCTTTCCCTTGGAGATCCTTCCTCAAATCCTTCTCGAGCCACAGGAGGAGCAAGATGCAGCAAGCTTGGAGCAACCGTGTGATCTCCCTCACACCTCTTCTCCCTCACAACGCTCACCTCCTCCTTCCTCTTTCAACCCTCAAGAATTCCTCTAGAATTTTCTCCCTTGGAATCCCTCTCTAACCACGTTCACCCCCTCTGTAATTGTTACCCAAAAAAAAAAAGACTTGATTGACACCTGAAAACGGGCTCCAAAAACCTCTGATTTCAAAATTAGCCGTTACTGTTCGTACAGTACGATTCAACATCGTACAGTACGATCTTCACAAACAGCCGTCGTCCTGGTACGAAGATGTACGATCAGTACAAAAATAAATCGTACTGTACGATATAATATCGTACGGTACGATCCAACAAGCTACTACTCGTACAGGACGATGGTCTGGACGATCGGATGTCGTCTCTATTCATCGTATGGTACGATTACTATCGTACAGTACGATGTTCAAATTTTCATTAGCCCTGGATTACATGCACTAATCACGGGTTAATTTTAAGTAAGTATTAAAAACAGATCGTACAGTACGAACTTGTTCGTACAGTACGAACGGCGCAAAATCACTTACTTAAACTATGTCACGGCTAGGGTTTTGGATCTGAACATATCGTACAGTACGAAAGACTTCGTACAGTACGATCTATTCACAGAATTGTCCACATAGCTTAGATCGTACAGTACGAAATAAAATCGTACAGTACGATCTACAGAGAAGAATTTTAGTTATAATTTGCAGTTAAAAAAAACTCTCCCCCTGTGTGTGTGCATGGTTGCTCTTACTCTTACGCATTTTGTGGCCAGACTCAATAAAGTAAAAAGTGCAATAAATGAAAAATACAATATTTGACTCATACTCCTAATCTACCCGGTCTTGAGTCTTCCTTTCTTCCTGAGTCACTTGTGATCTTCCTGAAATGTTAGTGCTCAAGAAAAATAACAGATAAAATAATAATCAATGAAAAGCAGTTCCAAAACAGTCATTATTTGGCATCATCAAAATCTCAAACTCGGGGTCATGGGTTGCAACATGTTTGACCGGGAGGGTCTCATTGTGGAAGGGGATTGTGTGGAGGTTGTCAAGTGGCTGCAAGAGGCTAACCAGCCGGATAGTGGGCTGCATAGACAGGAGGATGGCCCGGACCTTACTTTCCTAAGTAAGTTTCAACAAGTTATTTTTCAGCACATTCCTCGACTCAGCAATCGTCCTGCGGATTTTTGTGCCAAGCGGGCTCTTTTGGGTGATTTTAGTTGGAATGATGTAACTTCCTCTCTTGTCCCTTTACATTTCTGTGAACTTCTAAGGGAGGAGAGTGATAGAGCTTAGTTATCTTTGTATATGCTGTTTATTTTATTTCTTAATGAAAATGCAATTTCAAGGAACCCAAAAACTTTGGAGGCTCTTCATTTGTTCTATCTTCTTTCTCTCACTAGAGTGGTTTTAGAGAGAGAATCTCTAGGATGGCTAGAGGGGGTGGCCTTAGGTCACCTCCTCCAAATGGGGGGTTTGGGGGAAGAAATGGAGGCAAGAAGGAGGGGAAGGTTGGAAATCGGTGGCAAGTGCTCGCCGACGAGGAGGCCGACGGTGGTGAGCCGGCGGCTACAGTTGTTGGGGGCGGGATGTCATCCAGGTCACCGGGATTGGGGCGCCTTTCGGCAAATCCTCTCAAGGGAACGACTCCCTTTGGAGCTCGGGAAGACAAGGGCAAGAAGCCGCCCCCAAGCACTGCTCGGTCGGGCAAGGAAAACGCACAAGCCATGGACAAGGCTGCGGGGGCCAGGGTCTCGGAGGCGGCTACCATGGATGTGGCGCCGACCACTCGGTTTACACCCCATGAGGGGCGCTTTGAGCTTAGAATTTCCTCCCCCATCTCAAAACCTGTTGCTGTGAGGGAACTCATTATGAATTCCATAGGAATGTCTCCTTCGGAGAATAGGGCTCAGGAAAGTGCCCAGCATTTGGAGCTTGATAGAGCTGGCGCCAAGGGAGATGTCAAAAGCAGTTCGGGTGGGGACTCACCCCGTGGAAGCAACTACAGCATGGTGGAGGAGCAGCTTTTGGGATCCGACCGTGAGGCCTCGGGTGCTAGCGACATGGAGGATGACAAGGTAAGCAGCCCTCGGGATAGCATTGGAATGGCGACGGGAACAGACAATGGTCAGGGATCCGATCGTGAGGAAGGGTCAGCCACTGATATGGAGGGTTCCGGCGGGGTGTTGGGCCACCAATCAGATATGGAGGATGATGTGCACACCCAGGCCGAGCTCCAGCTGCAAGCCCTACAGGCGGCTGTTTGCCCGACCACTAGGAAGGGGGCCTCGTGGGCGGACTGCACCGAATTGCATGAGAACCCAGCATTCGATCAAGGAGGGTTGGTTGCTAACAGCAATGTTATGGATCTGAATGGTAGTATTAGGTGTGAACAAGCCCAGGTTTCGGGTGCTACTCCTCAAAGTGCTGCAGGAGAATGCACACAAACTGTTTGTGATAATTCCACCAAGGGACCAACAGCCTCAACCAAGCAGAATTCTGCCGCAAGCAAGAAGCCGTTCCATATGGGAGGTTCGGACAACAACCCTTTTGCTTGGAATAAGGTGCAGCTTGTTCCAATCTCAAAGTTAAACAAAGAATCTTTCCTTGGTAAGGATGGCAAGTCGGTTGATCCAAAAATTGAAGCAGTGCACAACAACATTGCTCGACTTGACCGTGCCATTGTGGCTAAGGTCATGGGGCGTCGCATTGCTTTCCCCTACCTTCTCACTGAACTCAAGAAGAGATGGTTTCACTTTGGGGAGTTTGAAATAGTTACAATTGCTTCCAACTCTTTCATTTGTGTGTTTGCAAGCTTGGAGGCTAGAGATGCCGTGCTAGTGGGGGGGGCCATGGATAATTGGAGGCAACATTATTGGCATGGACAGGTGGTCCCCATCGGCTACTCCCAACTCGCTTCATGGGTTGCATTCCCCAATATGGATTAGGCTCCCCCAATTGCCCTTAATGTATTGGGATATGAATAACATCACTCGTTTTGCTAATATGCTTGGCGACCCTTTGTGGATGGATTCCCACACTAGTTCATGGGGGCGGTCGTCCTTTGCCCGAATTTGTGTTAGGATCGACCTTTCGCAACAATTACTTCTGGGAGTTTGGATAAATGGAATTCATGGGCGCTTCTTCCAGAGAGTTGAGTACGAAGGCCTTATGAACTTTTGCTTTGACTGTGGCTTCATTGGCCACATTAAAGGGACTTGTCCTGCTAGGCCGACTAGAAGCAGCCCGCTCCCCTCTCAAACACAAGTAGCCCGTCCAGCTGCAGCTCAACCCGAGGGCCACTTTGAGACCGGCCAGCCCTCCAATTCAAGTGCTCAAGCTCGGGACAACACCCCTAGCCATGGGGAACCAGATGCCAATTCTTATGGGTCTTGGAACCTGGTTACCCGCAAGCGGAATGGCAAGAAAAAACAAGCTGCGATGCAGCAACAGACGGCACCTGTGCAGCAAATCATGACCGACCAACCCGCCCAAGTAGCCATGGAGCAGCTCAAACACATGGAAGACATTTCAGAGCGGATTGTCAGCCCAAACAGCCATCATGGGAAGAACCAAAAAATTGTCTTCAGTGCTGAACGAACTACACCCGACCCCTCCTCCTTAGAGGTGAATCTTTCTAAACGACAGCACAAAGCATCTAAGGCTTACATGGAGAAGCAGCTTCTTCAGTTGGGACCGATAGCCACCCTTCCCCGCAAGAGAAGGAAGAACTTACACGACGACACTGGCGGGGACTTTGTCCCCTTTGAGGAACAATGATGTTCTTCCTCAATGCTTGTCCTTGGGTGCTAAGGGTACTCATACCATGTCTGGCGCAATGGGATATCTCTCAGCCTTCGGGCTGTTTTAAACCCTTTATAGGTATCTCCCCCTGCTGTAGTGGTCCTCTGAGCATGTTTAGCATTTCTTGGGCTAGCACTTGGGAGGGGCCTCGTTGTGAATCAAAGGGGCTTATCCTTGCTTTAGTTGTTTTACTTTTTGTCTTTCTTACATGTATGGTTTACTTCATAGCTTTAGACCTTCTCACTTTTGTTTTTTGTTTTGAGAAGACAGTTTTTAGTTCCATACTTATCATGTACTTTTTATTTACTTATTCAATACAAATGCAACTTTCAAGGAACCCAAAAATTTTGGGGGAGGCTCTTCATTTGTTCTATCTTCTTTCTCTCACTAGAGTGGTTTTAGAGAAAGAAGCTCTAGGATGGCTAGAGGGGGTGGCCTTAGGTCACCTCCTCCAAATGGGGGGTTTGGGGGAAGAAATGGTGGCAAGAAGGAGGCAAAGGTTGGAAATCGGTGGCAGGTGCTCGCCGATGAGGAGGCCGGTGGTGGTGAGCCGGCAGCTGCAGCGGCAAGGGGCGGTTTTCCGTCCAGAACTCATGGTTCGGGCTGGCCTTTGGCCAAACCTAGCAAGGGGGCTTCTCCCCTTGGTGCTCTGTTGACCTCATTTTTGTATGAGGTCACTAAGGCCCTTCCAAACTCTAGATTAATTTTAGATCCTAGGATCCACTCTAGACCTTAGGATTCTTTCCTAGAGCCAGACCTTAGAGCCTACTCTAGAGCCTAGGATTCCCTTAGATCCTAGATCTTAGAACTCTTCTAGATCTTAGGACCACTCCAACTTCAAATCAATCCCCATCCTTGATCAACCTCAACCTCAAATCAATTCCTACATTTGATCAACTCCAACTTCAATTTGATTCCTACCTTTGATCAATTTAAATCTCGAACTTCATTCAACTCAAATTCAAATTAATTCAAGTTTCAAACATATCCAAACCTTGATCCAATCAATTTGACAATCCAACCTTCAACTTAGACTTTGATCCAAACTTCAATCTAGCTTTGACCTCATCCATTCATTAAAAATCACCACATGATTGTAAATGATTTGGATACTTCAATACTAATCATTCAAACTTAAAATCCATTCCAAATCCAGAAGTCTAAACTCAAATTCAAAGTCTTAAGGTCTTGTCCTAAAGACCCTTTTCAAAGAATTTTTCAAACATTTCAAAACCCAGTCAAATGGTCTCTGATTCAGGGTCTATCACTTGCAAAGTGATAAGACATGTCTCTAGAGGCAACCCTCCAAATTTGAGCTCATTTGAAGGATTCTAACCCTTGAAACTTAATCTAACTCCAAATATTGCAAAATCTTTGAATATTTACAATCCATGCCACTAGGCCTTTCACCTAGTGGAATTTGACTTTGGATCCCCCTCCAAATCATTTGATCCTTCTTAATACCTTGATATTAACTTATTAAGCAATGATCTACATCTTTTTAGATTCAATTTGACCCATAATTGACTTGAGATCAAAATGACCAAAATGCCCTTAAAAGAGGATTTTTGGACTTTTGGCCTAAACCCAATTTGATTTGACTTATCAACCTTTGAAATCTTCTTCAAATATCATTCCAATGGATCCTAAATGACTTTAGGAACACATTGAATCCAAACTTACTCTTTGGTTTGACTTGGTTGACCAAGTCAACCATGATTGACCAAATCAACCCTTTAACCCAACACTTGTTAATTTTAATCATTCAAGTGATTTTGAATCAATTCAACTCATCAATATTGGTTAATTATACACTCTTGACTTCAAATTCCTTGGCATGATGTCTTGTAGCACTCTTGACCTCCCTCATGCACATCCTAGTCACCTTTGACTAGTCAACAAGTCAATGGGTCAAAAATAACCCTTGAAATGAGACCATAGCTTGGCCACCTCATCATCCCATAAAGCAAACCCTTTCTCCAAGCCAAAATCTCCTTTTGGCTAATGGGAATATGCTTTTTCCCTCACTAATTGATCATTAAACAAGCTCTATTAACCAAGACAAGCATTGGTTCATCCAAATGGGGGAAAAGGTGTGGTCCCTCTTCACATTGACCAAGAGATGTCACTCTCAACCACCAACCCTATTCACTAGCTTTGGGCAGCATAGGGGACACTTGGCACTCATCCAAAATCACTCCAAATCAAATCTCAACCATCCAATCCAAAAGGCAAAGGTAAAGTGAGGGAAAACTTAACCTAAAGGTGGCTTCTTGATCATTCCCTTTGATATGAACAAAATCTCCAAACTCCAGCAGCTCTAAACCTTCCAAGAGCTCCTCCCATACACTCCAACACATTTCAAGTCCTTCCCAAGCTTTTCCCAACCATTTCCAAGCCTCAAATCACTATTTTAGTGAAGAGAGAGCATTCTAGAGAGAGAAAGAGGACTTTCCAATATACCTTTCGATCCAGCGAGATCCAGCTTTTGGAGTCTTCAGTAAAGTTGTAGAGGATTGCTGCAGCTTTCCAAAAAGCTAAAGATCTCAAAAATCCGACGGTTGGATCGTAAGTTATGCTCATTTTAAGTTTAAATTTCAATTTGAAACTGTAGCAATTTTACAATGAATGGAGCCTCCAAACTCCAGGCATTGTAAGATCATATTGCCCTCTAGCTACAGTTCAAATTTCATGCAATTTCATCGAGTATTTTGAAAGATATGAGCGTTTAAAAATTTTTATTCAAAATGAACTAGAGCAGATCTGGACCGTCCGATCGACGATCAGACGGCTCAGATCTGGGTATACCGTGCGGCTTCCTCCATGTTTGAATGTGAGTCATCCCGTGGTATGGGAGGGTGACGTGGCGTCACGCCACGCCGCCACGTCACTGTCAGCTGATTTGAATAAAAAATGCTTTAAATGCTCCAAATCTTCAAAAATTCACAGAAAATCGAGTTCTCCACCAAATAGGGCGTTCTTGGGCTCGTTGGAAAGATAATCTAATGTAGTATTTATTAAAATTAAAATTATATTGATTTGATTTCTGTATTGTGAGATATTTGAGTTTATGTGAATTACATTTATTGTTATTTTCTCACAATCCAGTGATCAAATGAAGCCCAAATTTTGGTGGATGATTATTGAGTATCTTAGGCATGTTTAATAATTTTTCTAGGTTTATATGCTCAATAGATTTCTGTGATATGAATTTTTAAGGTAAATGGTCTATTTTCGACCCTAAACTTTGAAAATTCATAACTCCTTAGGGTTTTAGTATTTTGCTGTGATATTTATGTGATATGATTAAATGTATGTCAGGGTTAGACACACCAAGTTTCATGCCTATATAAATATTAGAGACACCTAGGAAAAATAATTAAGAAAATGTCTAGAAAACTTAGAAAATTCATAGGGGATTTTAAACACACCCAATAGAGGTGAAACTTGAACATAGTAAACTTAGTGACATCATATACCTTAGGTTCAAATTTTACTCAATTCGGAGGTCATTAGGTTAGAAAATTGAGCATGTCAAATTTCAGCCCCTTTAAGGACTTAAAAAATTCAATAAATCATTATAAATTTATATTAATTCCAAAAAATACCCATAATACCTCTAATTAACCATATTTCAACTCTTAATCATTGAAAATTTAATATCCTTTAATTTGACATTAAAATCCACTTTAATTTAATTTTAATCAAAATCAATGTTTAATCAATTTTAATTAATTAAAAATTATTAAAAATCCCAAAAAATCTTTAAACACTTGCTGATCTCTTCTTAGATCATTTCTGATCTTTGGAGTTGATTTCAAGAAGTTTGGGACTGATTTGGGATCAAATCACTAAAATGACCCTTAATTGAAACAATTTAATAATTTCAATAAAATACCCAAACTTCCAAAATTCATAACTAATTATAGAAAATTCCAAATCAATCAAACTCAGTGGCTAATGACTCTAATTAAAATCTAGTATTTTCCAAAAATTTCAAACCCCCAAAATCTGGTCAAAGTCAAAAAGTCAACAAATCGGTCAACTCTAAGTCAAAATTAGTTCAAAACTTCAAACCTTCGTAATAAAATGTAGAAAAATCTGATTTCAACGTACTTACCTTCTAACTGATCATAGTAAGGTCTAGTATTTTAATAAAATACAAACATTCCAGAATTTGGTCTTAATAAAAAATTCAATTTTCAACCCCTTAATTAAATCATTAAAATATTCTAAAAATTCATAAAACTCAAATTTATTCTAAAACTCAGGAAGTATTGGATTAATGTCTAAAACATTTAACAAATCCTTTAAAACACAACAACCACCCAAAAGATGAAGTTTATTGGCTGGACTACTCCGGGCTGCGGGGCTAAGTGTCCTAAGGAGGCTGGTTCCTCGAGCCTGGTGGCACAACGCCACGAATGGATTCTAAGGGGTGTTAAATCTTAAAATAGATTAATATTTAACTATTTAACATTTTAAAAATCCCTAATTCAATTACATTAATTTGGTTTATCGGCTGGACTACTCCGGGCTGCGGGGCTAAGTGTCCTAAGGAGGCTGGTTCCTCGAGCCTGGTGGCACAACGCCACGAATCAATTAATGGCAAACTTAAATTAATCAAGCTTTTAAAATCAGTAACTAACTCATTTTAATATTAATCCACCTTTTTTTTAATTCTAACCAATTTAAATAACTTAATCAACCCCGATTGCTACTGGGTAACCCAGGCCTACGAGGCTATTAGCTTAGCCCCAAGGAAGGTGAAATAAACTTCACGGCCTCGGTGTGAAACAAAGGTAGCAATCAATTAACTTTTAAAATATGTTTAATTAAAATTCTTAATTCATTAATATTTAAATTTTAATTTAAATCCCCTTCTAAGCCTTAACAAATCCAAACTTTTAGACAACTTTAACTAATCACCCACTTTAGGATCTATCCCAGCCACACGACCTTTCTCACACACTTTAGATGATGTGCTAGGACAACCAACTCTAGATCTAGGTTAGGCCGGTGTTTACTTTACTGCTGTGTGCCGGGTTTTTTGTAGTTTTCACTGCATGTTGTGGATGAAATTGCTTTGCTGTGTCTGCTTACTTTTTCTGTACTCTGTGGATGGATTGATGTGTTTGGAGACTAGATTACCCTTAGGTTAGGTACGATCTGGATGTTGACACAGTTTTCTGCAGGTGGCCACGCTCATGCAGGGTAATATAAAAAGGGGGCAAATCAAAAAATGCATAAAAATTATAAACTCTTTGCACAGGTGCTACAGCTGCTAAAGCCCCCAAATCATAAAAAGAGCGTGGCCAGTGTGTTTACTTTCTTTTCTGCTCATATACAACTGCTTGGGAATAACTGTTTTTTATATATTAATTGCTTAGGATAACCCTGCAGGTGAGTCTAGATTTTTATTTTGATATCAATGTAATTTGTGCAAGTGTCAAGTGTTGTGAAAGTTTATTTTGAGTTGGGATACATAGATCCAAAGCTTGGATTCCAAAGAGGAAAGGATACCCCTTTGGGGAACACTCCTTTTCCATTTGGAAATCCAAATTTGGATCATACCTCTTCCTTACCCAAAGAGGAAAGAGTGGCCTTCCCCTTAGAGGGAAGTGCCCTCTTGTCCATTTGGGTAATCCACTACGAAGATTCCAAGAAGATTGAAGAAAAGGAGTCCAAAGAAGAATGAAATTGAAGATTTGAAGACTTGAAGATTGAGAGTATCCCACTCAAAATAACTTGCGTCATTACTATGTTTAGAATCCAGGTTGTTGTCAGTGGTGCCCGGCCACTTTACTTTCTGTAATATTCTGGTTTGTAATAAGCAAGGCAATTCTGCCTATGGACATTTATTAATTAATTTATATTTGATGTAATGATTTGATTGCCTTTAGGATTACTTGCTTTTACTAGTTTTTTGGCGATTGCATGCCGCTCTTTGTTTTCGCCTGGATACGTGAGACTCGTGAGGGTGTGAAACTTTTCTACTCATAATTCTAAAAGTCTAAAATTTTAGTGAGTCTAAATAACATAGAAAGATAACGAATCTAGGGAATTAGCCGAGGATCGACCCCGGGGTCGCATGCATATTTCTGCATTACTCTTTCCTTGCTTTAGACCCTTCCCCGCCTGCGGGTAGAGTCCGGATAGTCTGACCTATGAGGACGAGGTGCCGGACCTGGGGAAGTCCAGTCTTCTAAAAAATTATTTTATAAGCCTGTTTTTAAAAATTTCAAGCATATTTGATTTGAGGTTGTTAACCAGCATGCATTGCATTAGATACAAATTAAAGAGTCAAAATTTTAAAATCATAGTCCTTAGCATTTTTAGCACCCGACATAAGTCAAAGGGGCCTCTTAGGAAAATCTCTAGATGTCGGCCCTAATTCTTCAAAACTTTAATTATAACGTCCCTACCACTCTTTCATAAAAGACCGGATTCATCTCTTTTAAATCGGTTAGGTGGTTAGCTGGCTCCCCAATCCAGGCCGGGGTAAGTCCAGATCTTGCACTGCATTAGTTAGGATCGGACGACTGTGGGCCAGTGTCCAAAATAGATTTAGGATCCGGGGCAGATCTTTGATTATAAGACCCCAAACTTCGGGAATCTAATCCCAAATTTCTAATAAAATGCTCAACTCTAGTTAAATATCATTTCAGTCCAAAACATAAAGCCCAACACTTAGATTAAGTTGGGACATTTCCGGATGGTTCTGGAATCTCAAAGTGTCCCCTACCTCTCATCCTTTAACTCTGTTAATAACTGCTCAATTTTGATCCATTCCCTTTTGATTTTCCAATAATTCTATTCATACTTTGATATCACTCCTTGAAATTCTAAACAAAATTCTGCCATTATTTTAATCGAGAGTTTTCGTGGGAGATTTTATCTCCCTACGATGTAATTAACTACGAGGGCTTGCGCTCGTAGGAGATTTGGAACCCCACACACACCTGATTTTAAAGAAAACTCAATTTCTAAAACTTCATTAGATTTCTTTGGAAAAAGTTAAGTCATGATCGTCATAGTTGCATTAGAAGGATTATCGTTGAATGGTCTCATTTCCCTTTGGGGAGATACACCCTTCTTCGATAAGGCTTTGGATGTGAATGCGACGATCATGTTTCTTGAATATTATAATTGGGTACTTAGTTGAACTATATTGTGTCCCCTCGAGGCCATATAGAGTTCTCCTTAGAACCCGATCATAACATTCAAGATGAATTTCATAATTCTAAATCTGAACGCCGTTATGAAATTTTATTTTCATCTTTCGAGGTGATATATTCTTTCTAACGGAATGATTCGATTTTATAATTAGAATTTATCTTTAACTCCCAAAGAAAAACCAATATTTTTCAAAACCTGTTTTCCAAAATTCCACCAACAAAAAATGGCACGCCCGGTGGGACAAATCTCTATCTCCATCTTTAATAATGGCAAAATTTTGTTTCATCAGTAGTCTTAACTACCTTTCTTCCGTTGGTCCCTCTACCCATTTCTTTCTTGGGTGAGTGTGGCCAACATCTAAAAGAAAATACCTTTCAAATAGAGAGGCGAGTGATGAAACCTTTGTCTAAGCCGGGCTTTGACATTTTGCCTCCAAGTTAATTGGTAGAGCAAAGGAGTTAAGCCAGGTTCCTTGAATATTCTCAATCAATTTTGTAAACTCTCTTATTTGGTGAAAACTCAACATATTGAGGTTCAAGATTTAGAGAAAATTAATCATGCTTAAAATTCAAATTTTAATTCAAAATTGACTAACTTAAATCACTTTTCCTTAATTCCAGGATACTTAAATACTCAAATGGCTGGAAAACTCATCTTCTCCCTGGATAAAAACTTGACAATAGAAGGAATTACCTCTGGCAACTTGATCCAGTTTGGGATAGAATTTCAAAACTTCAAGTTATCAGTCAACGGAGAAGAAATGATTGATCTCTCTGCTGGAATACAAAGGGATGTCCCCCTAGTCGAGATTACTTTAGGGTCAGGAGTTGACTCCCCCATCTCTATGATGGAGGTCGTTGTCGCCCCTTCGACCACTGTGCCCTCTACTCAGGAGGATAAGAATCGAGAACCATTAAAAATGGAAGAATTACCATCTCAACCTGAGATTGGGTCAAGTTCTAACACCCCTATTGCCAGTAAAAGTAAGCGGAAGAAATACCTTAAAAGGGTTAAGAAGAAGGTTGCTAAGGCCAAAAAGACTGCTAAGGAAGAAGCCTTGAAACAAGTTAAATTTGAGGCCAATCGAGAATTTGTTGCTCCTTACACCTACCCCCTCCATGGTGGAAATGTTTTCCACCCTACTCCTGTTACTCAAAGGAGAGAGGTTGTGAAAATGAGAGCACGATCTCCGATACACCTTCTTGACTACTATACAGAGAGAATCAATCAAGAAAGAGCTAAGCAATCACCTGTAAAAAATCATAGGCCCCTAGTTGAAGGTTATGACCCTTCCACTCTATTAGATGAAGTTTGGTCACGTTATTACACGTGCCCTACTATATCATCTGTAGAGGAGGAGGTGCAGAAACCACCCGGGGTGCTACTCTCATAATTGCTAGGTCACTAGTAATTAGGAAGGGGAATAATGATGGATCTGAGATCTTATCAGATAGTGATACCATTTGAATTTAACTTTTAAAAGGGGTCCTATCGCGATAGATCCTTAGATTGAGATGATGCGGCATTAGTTAGGGATAGTGCAGACCCCACAACAATCTCTTCCTCTTAAGAGATTGTGGAAATAAAATTTACATTGATTGGGCCTTGCCACCTGGACTTACTATTTTGAAGGAAATCATATTATTTCTCAAGTGTACTGGGTCAAAATTTTCAAGATAGTTTATCCATCTTTTTAAGGAAGATTGACCTCTACTTTTAATCAAAAATAGGAGAGAGTCGTGGTTGACCCCACTGGATCTTTAAAGACCCCTCCCTCCCACCGCTTCTGCGGGTTGATTTGATTTTTGAATTAAAATTTGTATCAAATTTAAGTTGGTTTTAGAAATGAAAATCTTCTTAGTCTTCTCGCAATTTTTCATCTTATAGGCTTCCCTTGCATGTTCTAAATCTATTCAATGATTTTCAAAGTCAAGTTGATATTTTCTTATCAAAAGATTGGGTCCAATTTGGGGATTATTTTTCCTTGGATAAGAGAATGAGTTTTCTTCTCTTATACTTGCGATATAATCCTGGATTAAAAAAAAAAAAGAGCAATTATTTTAAGATTTTAAAGAAAGTGAAGCCTCTTGTTAAAAAAAATTCAAAGGATGCACAAAGTGCATTAAAAAAAATTCAAAATCAAAAGAAGTGTAAAGTACGCCAAAGAAATAAAAAGGTGTGCAAAGCACGTCACAAAAAAAAGTGAAAGAGGCTTCCTTCTTTTTAAATCCTTAAATTTCAAAGGTCCCGATCACCCTTAATAGCTTGACTTTGTAAAATTTTGAATCTAGATTTATTGTCGTGCATAGACAGTTTATTAGATAGGAAAATTCTATGCAAGAGAATTGAAAAGATTAAATTTCTCGATCCAACTTAAATCCTTTTGAAATTAATTTTAATTCAAACATTCTACAAGGGAGAACTTAGTTCAGTTTCTATGAAATTTTATCCGGGTCAACAAAATCCAAAAACCCTTGGCTCTTTTCGGGTCAATTGGGGTCACTCTACTTCTTATTATACTTTTGAATTTGTTCCCACTTGTCATTTTGACAGGGTCCAAATGATTAAGAGGAAATTTTCAATAAAAAGAATGAATCTTCTATTCTCGATAAGAATTCAAATCCCATTCTCAAGAGATATATGTGAATCTTTAAACATAGGCATCATTTCTTTTAAGATCCACTATGTAAAATAACACTCTATGCTGGGTCCAAGGTTGTTCTCAAATAGAGGTGTGTTTTACATCGCACAAAATTGACTTTCAAAATTGAGTCACAACTAAGTAGAGTGCCTGACTCCAATTGGAAGAGCATGAAGGCCTCGAAGAAAGTTACTTTGAACTCAACAAAATTTGAAATGACATAAGTCATGTATGATTTAAGCTTGTGATAAAATTGTGTTACCTTAGGACTTTCCAAGTAGGAGACTTGGCTATAGTCCTTTGGAGACCAATTTTAGTCCACCATAAGATCAATGGAAGCTTTGAATTAATATTGATTGGATCGTCCACCTTAGAGATGATCTATAAGGGAGGTTCATGACAATTGATTAATTTTGAAGATGCCACCGGATGATTCATTTCATTTGGGTGGTTCTTTAAGAAGTATCATGCATGATGAGGATCAAATTAAACATCAAATTCACACCTTAAAATTTATAGAAATCAAATCAAATTCAAAATCATCAATCAATTGTTTTTAGTTTTCTTTTCCTTAAGGTTAGGTCCTTCCTTCCCTTAGGATTAGACCCGCTAGTGGTGGAGTACGCCCTTTGTGGCACCATCCTGGCTTTTACCTGTGGATCAGTGGTGGAGTACGCCCTTCGTGGCACCATCCTGATTCTCGTTCGCTAGTGATGGAGTACGCCCTTCGTGGCACCATCCTAGTTTGCCAGTTGAGGTCCTCTGTGTGGAGCAAGTTTCCTCCCCACATGACCATTCGCTAGTGATGGAGTACGCCCTTCGTGGCACCATCCTAGTTTGCCAGTTGAGGTCCTCTGTGTGGAGCAAGTTTTCTCCCCACATGACCATTCGCTAGTGATGGAGTACGCCCTTCGTGGCACCATCCTAGTTTGCCAGTTGAGGTCCTCTGTGTGGAGCAAGTTTCCTCCCCACATGACCATTCGCTAGTGGTGGAGTATGCCCTTCGTGGCACCATCCTAGTTTGCCAGTTGATCTGCCTATTTGGAGTAAGTCTTCTATCAGCATCCTATAGGCCTAAGGTTGGGTGATGCCCTTCCTTAGACCCAAGGCTAGGTATTCCCTACCTTGGTTTCCAGTTGATCCGTCTACTAGGAGTAAGTCTTCTATCAGCATCCTGTAGACCTAAGGTTGGGTGATGCCCTTCCTTAGACCCAAAGCTAGGTATTCCCTACTTTGGTTTCCAGTTAATCTGCCTATTAGGAGTAAGTCTTCTATCAGCATCCTATAGGCCTAAGGTTGGGTGATGCCCTTCCTTAGACCCAAGGCTAGGTATTCCCTACCTTGGTTTCCAGTTGATCCGTCTACTAGGAGTAAGTCTTCTATCAGCATCCTGTAGACCTAAGGTTGGGTGATGCCCTTCCTTAGACCCAAAGCTAGGTATTCCCTACTTTGGTTTCCAGTTAATTTGCCTATTTGGAGTAAGTCTTCTATCAGCATCCTATAGGCCTAAGGTTGGGTGATGCCCTTCCTTAGACCCAAGGTTAGGTATTCCCTACCTTGGTTTCTCCAGTCCTCTCTTCAGAATAGGTGTAAGCTTTTCACTAGTTTCCAATGGACTTAAGGTTGGGTGATGCCCTTCCTTCAACTCTTTAAGATCCTACTCCTATTCGGTCAACGCCAATGTGTGCAGCAGAAGTTCTTTCTACCACACACATTGGGGGTCCATTTGTTGACCTCATTTTTGTATGAGGTCACTAAGGCCCTTCCAAACTCCAGATTAATTTTAGATCCTAGGATCCACTCTAGACCTTAGGATTCTTTCCTAGAGCCAGACCTTAGAGCCTACTCTAGAGCCTAGGATTCCCTTAGATCCTAGATCTTAGAACTCTTCTAGATCTTAGGACCACTCCAACTTCAAATCAATCCCCATCCTTGATCAACCTCAACCTCAAATCAATTCCTACATTTGATCAACTCCAACTTCAATTTGATTCCTACGTTTGATCAATTTAAATCTCGAACTTCATTCAACTCAAATTCAAATTAATTCAAGTTTCAAACATATCCAAACCTTGATCCAATCAATTTGACAATCCAACCTTCAACTTAGACTTTGATCCAAACTTCAATCTAGCTTTGACCTCATCCATTCATTAAAAATCACCACATGATTGTAAATGATTTGGATACTTCAATACTAATCATTCAAACTTAAAATCCATTCCAAATCCAGAAGTCTAAACTCAAATTCAAAGTCTTAAGGTCTTGTCCTAAAGACCCTTTTCAAAGAATTTTTCAAACATTTCAAAACCCAGTCAAATGGTCTCTGATTCAGGGTCTATCACTTGCAAAGTGATAAGACATGTCTCTAGAGGCAACCCTCCAAATTTGAGCTCATTTGAAGGATTCTAACCCTTGAAACTTAATCTAACTCCAAATATTGCAAAATCTTTGAATATTTACAATCCATGCCACTAGGCCTTTCACCTAGTGGAATTTGACTTTGGATCCCCCTCCAAATCATTTGATCCTTCTTAATACCTTGATATTAACTTATTAAGCAATGATCTACATCTTTTTAGATTCAATTTGACCCATAATTGACTTGAGACCAAAATGACCAAAATGCCCTTAAAAGAGGATTTTTGGACTTTTGGCCTAAACCCAATTTGATTTGACTTATCAACCTTTGAAATCTTCTTCAAATATCATTCCAATGGATCCTAAATGACTTTAGGAACACATTGAATCCAAACTTACTCTTTGGTTTGACTTGGTTGACCAAGTCAACCATGATTGACCAAATCAACCCTTTAACCAACACTTGTTAATTTTAATCATTCAAGTGATTTTGAATCAATTCAACTCATCAATATTGGTTAATTATACACTCTTGACTTCAAATTCCTTGGCATGATGTCTTGTAGCACTCTTGACCTCCCTCATGCACATCCTAGTCACCTTTGACTAGTCAACAAGTCAATGGGTCAAAAATAACCCTTGAAATGAGACCATAGCTTGGCCACCTCATCATCCCATAAAGCAAACCCTTTCTCCAAGCCAAAATCTCCTTTTGGCTAATGGGAATATGCTTTTTCCCTCACTAATTGATCATTAAACAAGCTCTATTAACCAAGACAAGCATTGGTTCATCCAAATGGGGGAAAAGGTGTGGTCCCTCTTCACATTGACCAAGAGATGTCACTCTCAACCACCAACCCTATTCACTAGCTTTGGGCAGCATAGGGGACACTTGGCACTCATCCAAAATCACTCCAAATCAAATCTCAACCATCCAATCCAAAAGGCAAAGGTAAAGTGAGGGAAAACTTAACCTAAAGGTGGCTTCTTGATCATTCCCTTTGATATGAACAAAATCTCCAAACTCCAGCAGCTCTAAACCTTCCAAGAGCTCCTCCCATACACTCCAACACATTTCAAGTCCTTCCCAAGCTTTTCCCAACCATTTCCAAGCCTCAAATCACTATTTTAGTGAAGAGAGAGCATTCTAGAGAGAGAAAGAGGACTTTCCAATATACCTTTCGATCCAGCGAGATCCAGCTTTTGGAGTCTTCAGTAAAGTTGTAGAGGATTGCTGCAGCTTTCCAAAAAGCTAAAGATCTCAAAAATCCGACGGTTGGATCGTAAGTTATGCTCATTTTAAGTTTAAATTTCAATTTGAAACTGTAGCAATTTTACAATGAATGGAGCCTCCAAACTCCAGGCATTGTAAGATCATATTGCCCTCTAGCTACAGTTCAAATTTCATGCAATTTCATCGAGTATTTTGAAAGATATGAGCGTTTAAAAATTTTTATTCAAAATGAACTAGAGCAGATCTGGACCGTCCGATCGACGATCAGACGGCTCAGATCTGGGTATACCGTGCGGCTTCCTCCATGTTTGAATGTGGGTCATCCCGTGGTATGGGAGGGTGACGTGGCGTCACGCCACGCCGCCACGTCACTGTCAGCTGATTTGAATAAAAAATGCTTTAAATGCTCCAAATCTTCAAAAATTCACAGAAAATCGAGTTCTCCACCAAATAGGGCGTTCTTAGGCTCGTTGGAAAGATAATCTAATGTAGTATTTATTAAAATTAAAATTATATTGATTTGATTTCTGTATTGTGAGATATTTGAGTTTATGTGAATTTCATTTATTGTTATTTTCTCACAATCCAGTGATCAAATGAAGCCCAAATTTTGGTGGATGATTATTGAGTATCTTAGGCATGTTTAATAATTTTTCTAGGTTTATATGCTCAATAGATTTCTGTGATATGAATTTTTAAGGTAAATGGTCTATTTTCGACCCTAAACTTTGAAAATTCATAACTCCTTAGGGTTTTAGTATTTTGCTGTGATATTTCTGTGATATGATTAAATGTATGTCAGGGTTAGACACACCAAGTTTCATGCCTATATAAATATTAGAGACACCTAGGAAAAATAATTAAGAAAATGTCTAGAAAACTTAGAAAATTCATAGGGGATTTTAAACACACCCAATAGAGGTGAAACTTAAACATAGTAAACTTAGTGACATCATATACCTTAGGTTCAAATTTTACTCAATTCGGAGGTCATTAGGTTAGAAAATTGAGCATGTCAAATTTCAGCCCCTTTAAGGACTTAAAAAATTCAATAAATCATTATAAATTTATATTAATTCCAAAAAATACCCATAATACCTCTAATTAACCATATTTCAACTCTTAATCATTGAAAATTTAATATCCTTTAATTTGACATTAAAATCCACTTTAATTTAATTTTAATCAAAATCAATGTTTAATCAATTTTAATTAATTAAAAATTATTAAAAATCCCAAAAAATCTTTAAACACTTGCTGATCTCTTCTTAGATCATTTCTGATCTTTGGAGTTGATTTCAAGAAGTTTGGGACTGATTTGGGATCAAATCACTAAAATGACCCTTAATTGAAAAAATTTAATAATTTCAATAAAATACCCAAACTTCCAAAATTCATAACTAATTATAGAAAATTTCAAATCAATCAAACTCAGTGGCTAATGACTCTAATTAAAATCTAGTATTTTCCAAAAATTTCAAACCCCCAAAATCTGGTCAAAGTCAAAAAGTCAACAAATCGGTCAACTCTAAGTCAAAATTAGTTCAAAACTTCAAACCTTCGTAATAAAATGTAGAAAAATCTGATTTCAACGTACTTACCTTCTAACTGATCATAGTAAGGTCTAGTATTTTAATAAAATACAAACATTCCAGAATTTGGTCTTAATAAAAAATTCAATTTTCAACCCCTTAATTAAATCATTAAAATATTCTAAAAATTCATAAAACTCAAATTTATTCTAAAACTCAGGAAGTATTGGATTAATGTCTAAAACATTTAACAAATCCTTTAAAACACAACAACCACCCAAAAGATGAAGTTTATTGGCTGGACTACTCCGGGCTGCGGGGCTAAGTGTCCTAAGGAGGCTGGTTCCTCGAGCTTGGTGGCACAACGCCACGAATGGATTCTAAGGGGTGTTAAATCTTAAAATAGATTAATCTTTAACTATTTAACATTTTAAAAATCCCTAATTCAATTACATTAATTTGGTTTATCGGCTGGACTACTCCGGGCTGCGGGGCTAAGTGTCCTAAGGAGGCTGGTTCCTCGAGCCTGGTGGCACAACGCCACGAATCAATTAATGGCAAACTTAAATTAATCAAGCTTTTAAAATCAGTAACTAACTCATTTTAATATTAATCCACCTTTTTTTTTAATTCTAACCAATTTAAATAACTTAATCAACCCCGATTGCTACTGGGTAACCCAGGCCTACGAGGCTATTAGCTTAGCCCCAAGGAAGGTGAAATAAACTTCACGGCCTCGGTGTGAAACAAAGGTAGCAATCAATTAACTTTTAAAATATGTTTAATTAAAATTCTTAATTCATTAATATTTAAATTTTAATTTAAATCCCCTTCTAAGCCTTAACAAATCCAAACTTTTAGACAACTTTAACTAATCACCCACTTTAGGATCTATCCCAGCCACACGACCTTTCTCACACACTTTAGATGATGTGCTAGGACAACCAACTCTAGATCTAGGTTAGGCCGGTGTTTACTTTACTGCTGTGTGCCAGGTTTTTCGTAGTTTTCACTGCATGTTGTGGATGAAATTGCTTTGCTGTGTCTGCTTACTTTTTCTGTACTCTGTGGATGGATTGATGTGTTTGGCGACTAGATTACCCTTAGGTTAGGTACGATCTGGATGTTGACACAGTTTTCTGCAGGTGGCCACGCTCATGCAGGGTAATATAAAAAGGGGGCAAATCAAAAAATGCATAAAAATTATAAACTCTTTGCACAGGTGCTACAGCTGCTAAAGCCCCCAAATCATAAAAAGAGCGTGGCCAGTGTGTTTACTTTCTTTTCTGCTCATATACAACTGCTTGGGAATAACTGCTTTTTATATATTAATTGCTTAGGATAACCCTGCAGGTGAGTCTAGATTTTTATTTTGATATCAATGTAATTTGTGCAAGTGTCAAGTGTTGTGAAAGTTTATTTTGAGTTGGGATACATAGATCCAAAGCTTGGATTCCAAAGAGGAAAGGATACCCCTTTGGGGAACACTCCTTTTCCATTTGGAAATCCAAATTTGGATCATACCTCTTCCTTACCCAAAGAGGAAAGAGTGGCCTTCCCCTTAGAGGGAAGTGCCCTCTTGTCCATTTGGGTAATCCACTACGAAGATTCCAAGAAGATTGAAGAAAAGGAGTCCAAAGAAGAATGAAATTGAAGATTTGAAGACTTGAAGATTGAGAGTATCCCACTCAAAATAACTTGCGTCATTACTATGTTTAGAATCCAGGTTGTTGTCAGTGGTGCCCGGCCACTTTACTTTCTGTAATATTCTGGTTTGTAATAAGCAAGGCAATTCTGCCTATGGACATTTATTAATTAATTTATATTTGATGTAATGATTTGATTGCCTTTAGGATTACTTGCTTTTACTAGTTTTTTGGCGATTGCATGCCGCTCTTTGTTTTCGCCTGGATACGTGAGACTCGTGAGGGTGTGAAACTTTTCTACTCATAATTCTAAAAGTCTAAAATTTTAGTGAGTCTAAATAACATAGAAAGATAACGAATCTAGGGAATTAGCCGAGGATCGACCCCGGGGTCGCATGCATATTTCTGCATTACTCTTTCCTTGCTTTAGACCCTTCCCCGCCTGCGGGTAGAGTCCGGATAGTCTGACCTATGAGGACGAGGTGCCGGACCTGGGGAAGTCCAGTCTTCTAAAAAATTATTTTATAAGCCTGTTTTTAAAAATTTCAAGCATATTTGATTTGAGGTTGTTAACCAGCATGCATTGCATTAGATACAAATTAAAGAGTCAAAATTTTAAAATCATAGTCCTTAGCATTTTTAGCACCCGACATAAGTCAAAGGGGCCTCTTAGGAAAATCTCTAGATGTCGGCCCTAATTCTTCAAAACTTTAATTATAACGTCCCTACCACTCTTTCATAAAAGACCGGATTCATCTCTTTTAAATCGGTTAGGTGGTTAGCTGGCTCCCCAATCCAGGCCGGGGTAAGTCCAGATCTTGCACTACATTAGTTAGGATCGGACGACTGTGGGCCAGTGTCCAAAATAGATTTAGGATCCGGGGCAGATCTTTGATTATAAGACCCCAAACTTCGGAAATCTAATCCCAAATTTCTAATAAAATGCTCAACTCTAGTTAAATATCATTTCAGTCCAAAACATAAAGCCCAACACTTAGATTAAGTTGGGACATTTCCGGATGGTTCTGGAATCTCAAAGTGTCCCCTACCTCTCATCCTTTAACTCTGTTAATAACTGCTCAATTTTGATCCATTCCCTTTTGATTTTCCAATAATTCTATTCATACTTTGATATCACTCCTTGAAATTCTAAACAAAATTATGCCATTATTTTAATCGAGAGTTTTCGTGGGAGATTTTATCTCCCTACGATGTAATTAACTACGAGGGCTTGCGCTCGTAGGAGATTTGGAACCCCACACACACCTGATTTTAAAGAAAACTCAATTTCTAAAACTTCATTAGATTTCTTTGGAAAAAGTTAAGTCATGATCGTCATAGTTGCATTAGAAGGATTATCGTTGAATGGTCTCATTTCCCTTTGGGGAGATACACCCTTCTTCGATAAGGCTTTGGATGTGAATGCGACGATCATGTTTCTTGAATATTATAATTGGGTACTTAGTTGAACTATATTGTGTCCCCTCGAGGCCATATAGAGTTCTCCTTAGAACCCGATCATAACATTCAAGATGAATTTCATAATTCTAAATCTGAA
>CM028352.1:26967373-27055075 GCA_016618105.1 Dendrobium huoshanense | reverse complement strand
TTAATGATGCGTAGGAGTTCGAATTTAAAATTCAAAAAAATTAAATATTCTCTAAACGATATTGTTTAGATATATTTTCAAAAATTATACAATACAAAGTTAAATATTTTTTTAAATCAAAACAAAAAAATGGCGACTCCACTGGGGATCATCTCTCTTTCCATCTTTAATAGCGGTATGAATTTTATTGAATCGGTAGTCTTAACTACCCTTCTCTCCGTTGGTCCCTCTACCCATTTCTTCCTTGGGTGAGTGTGGCCAACTCAATTAAAACATGTCAAACGAGAGGTGAGTGTAGGAAGCCTCCCTCTAGTTTAGGCTTGGACATTTTGCCTCCAACTTGGTTGTTAGAGCGAAAAAGTTAAGCCTATCCCTTTCTAAACCTTTCTATAAATGTTAGAAACTAGCATGCTCGAGCAACTAGTGGCATACTAAGTTATATAACTTCTAGAAAATTTTCTCAAATTTTCAAAATCTAAATCATAGTCTTTTAGTAGAGTTTTAATCCTTCCAACATCTAGATAATCGTTATGATTGTATCGTTGTATATTGAATTGTAATAATTTCAATCCAATATATACGATCAAGCATAACATTCACTTTTTAAGGTTCGTCTTAAAATTCAATTATATCGGTAGAATTAAACTATGACATTTCATTCTTAGTCCACTAACTAGAATGAAAGAGTCAAGTAAATTCCAAATAAATCTCCCCTAATTAATGTGGACCTTTTTGTTGGATGAAAATTCAACACCTCGAGTCCCAAAATAAGGGGAAGTGCTGCCGGATTTTCTAACTTTCAAATATCTTTCTAAAATCATCCATTGCTGCTATATGTAATCCTGCGACGATCATCGTAGTTAGCATATACAACAAACCTTTAAACTCTATCCGGTAACATTTCACTCTTGGGTTATTCTCAAGGTTGAAAGAGTTAAGCTTTCTTAATAATTTTTCATGATATTTGTTTGTGAACCTTTTGTTGAATGTAAATTCAACATAGTGAGTTCCAAAAATAAGGGAAAATGTTGCTGGATTTTTTTTTTTTTTAATTTTCAAATCCTCATCCTTCAAATCCAATTCAATTCTCATTGTTACATGCAGCACCATAACATTCTCAATGGTAAAACATGTGCAATGTAAACTCAATCATCTCCAAATTCAAACATCTTATCCAAATTCATCCAAATCAAATTCAGATTATCGTTGTTATATATTTTCCTATAAAATCCTTTTGTAGTTGAATATATACAACGACAATTCAAACTCTACCTCAATTAAAATCAAACTCTATATTCTATCGTTTTATATCGAGTTATAGCTCTTATAACCCGATATATATGATAAAATATAAATTTATTTTCAAAATTCAAATTCAGGTTTCTAATTCAAATCTTCTCATTTCTAATTCTCAGACAATCAAATTTTAACTGCAATGGCTGGCAAACTGTTGTTTTCAATGGATCGCGATTTGCTGATTGAAGAATTGGTTTACAAGAACTCGATTCAGTTTGGGATAGGGTTTATGTCCCTTAGACTGGTGATGAATGGAAACACTTTGGTTGACCTTGCTGTTGAGGGCGAGAAAGATGCCCCTATAGTTCAATTAGCCATAGGAGCTGGGAACGATGCCCCTCCTAGTCTGTGGTCAGCACTAAATGTTGCTAACACACCCAAAGAATTTCTCGAGGATGCAAAAAAACTGGAAGCTGCCGCTGCAGGCAAGATAATGTTTGAGAAAGTGTCTTCTAGTTCTGAAACTCTTTATGGAAGTAAGAATTCCAAGAAAAATTATCTGAGAAGGTTAAGAAAGAAAATCATCAAGACCAAGATGGTGGCCGAGCTGAAGGCCTTGGGTAAAGTCGACCTTGAGGCTGCCGAGGAGCTATCAATCCCTGCCTTTTCTCCACTCCTTAAAGGGAGTCGTTTTCACCCCCTCGCAGCTGCTGCAGGGGAGGAGAGAGTTACTCGGATAGCTAGCACTCCGCCTAGCCCAGTAGACTATTCTGTTAAGAGAACCCCCCGAAGGAGAAGCAAGTTCTGAAAACTAGGATGCTTAGAAATATCATCCATACTTGTGCTGCTCAAGTAGGGCAAACTAAGGAATAGTATGTGAAACACTTGAAGGGAGTGATTTCACACAAACTTGAGAAAGAAGTTCTGATGGAAGAAAAGTCTGAAGCCAAGAACTTGACTCCTCAACCAGTGAGGAAGAACAAGAAATTTGTCAAATAACCTGTATCTTCAGTCTTGGTAGATGGATACCACTGGGTGCCTCGCCTCCCATCTACAAAGACGGAGGAGATAGTATTAACCGGGTCTGGCCAGAGTCGCTCTTTTAGTGGTAGACCACCGATCCCACCTTCAAAACTGCCAAAGCTGGCCCCAGTGATAGCAAAATCTAAAGAAGTCTTTAAAGAGCTGAAACCAGTTGATGTTAAGGGCAAGAGGCCCATGTCACTAGAAGAATCATGTGCAAGAAAAAAGTTCAGTAGATGTATTGGAATTCAATTCAGGGAACCTCAAATTCAGATACCAGTTGAACTCCCTAGACTCCCAGTTCAGGGAAGTGAGGACTCTATTCGTGTTGATGTTGGAGCCCCCGCTGTTCAAGCACCTCCATCATCAATTAAGACAGACGTCCCTCACCCTACTGAGGATGTCACCCTTGCGACTACCGACCCCGAGACAGTCGGAGGGGAGGAGATGGCCCAAGATCATGATCAAGAGATGTTAGATCAATTGGTTAGTGAAGAAATCACTGAAGAAGATGTCAAGATTAGCAACATTTTTGATAAGTTAGATGTTAAAGAATATGATCAAGTGATGAGTTATGATGGATATTTACCCATTTATACTGAAGCAATTGATTGGAGGCCAGTCGAGGAAGTAGTACAAGAAATCAGAGATATCCTTAAGAAGAAGGCTATTGATGAATTCAATCCGGATGAAGATGACTTGTTAGTTGAGGAGGAGCCAATAGCGAATGTCCATATGGTCGAAACTCGAGCATCAACTAAAGATGCTGAGCCTTCTAAACACCGCTCCGATAAAGAAGAAGAGTCAGCAGCAGTTGACTCAGATTCTGATACCTCTATTAAACTGAGAGATAAAGATGATTACATCAAGAGTCTGGAAAGAAAGGTCGAAGAGATGATGCTAAAGGTAGAAAAAATGCATAGTCAGATGTTCTAGGCACAACAGTCTAAACCCGAGCAGTTGTAGCCCACAGTACTCACAACGGACGAGCACGGCAAGAAGGCTGATTCTAGTTTCAAGATTCCAGAAGTCACTCCTCCACCAGAAAAAGATATCCGTCAGATGATTAAAACCCAGGTAAGGGAGGCCTTAGCCCATTCACAAAGAATTGTATATATTCCAAAGGGTAGACCCTACCCCGAGGGAATATGATTTAGTTCCTTATCCCAAGGGCTTTGTGCCACCTTCTTTCAAAGTTTTTAGCGGCTTAGAAAACCCAAGACAGCATCTGGCCCATTTCCGAGCAAGCTGTTGCAATGCAGGAGGGTCGGATGCTCTACTCTTTCGTTAGTTTGTGAGTAGTTTGTCCGGTATTGCTTTTGAGTGGTACGCAGATCTACCAAATGGTTTAGTAAAAACTTTCACAGAGCTCGATGGTCTCTTTTTAAAGAGATTCTCAGGAGCTCAACAACGTGTAATCGTTGGTGATCTCGTCATCGAAAAGCAAAAACCGGGCGAGTCTTTAGTCGACTACATCTTGAGGTGGAGAAACCTCTCGATGAAATGTGAACCCCAACTGCAAGAGCAACATGCAGTGAAAATTCTTCTAAAGAATATCCACGGGCCTATTGCTTTTCTATTAAAGGGGGTTTACAATTAAAACCTTCGAAAAGCTTCTTAACAAAGCTAGTAATCTACAAGAAGAGGCTCGCAAAATGCCATTCTTGAAGGATTCTACTGAAGATAAGAAGGTTAGTAAACCATTGAAGTCCTTTGAAAAGAGGACAACAACGGTTTCAGCAGTCGACAAGGGAAAGAAGCCGGTCAACGTTCAATCAAGTAACCCTACTGTTCAACAAACTCAGAAACCTCAATCGTTTCAGGTAACTTCTCAACCTACCAGAGAATATTACCGACCCACTTTTGAAGAGATATTGGCTCGTCTGTATCCATTCAAAAGAGAGTCGGTGAAGAAAATTTTTAAGAGCCTTCTAAAGAAGCCAGATTTTCGATTGCCGGAGGCCAAAAAGCCGTAAGAGGCAAATAAAAAGGATGATCCGACCTTTTGCCCCTACCATCGCATGTTGGGCCATACAATCAAAGACTGTATAGTCTTCAAGGACTGGCTCGAGAAAAACTTCCGTCAAGGTAATATCATAATTCCAAATGAGTACTTAGTTAATCCGGATCAGGAATCTGTCAAATCCATTTCAGGTAA
The DNA here is from genome assembly GCA_016618105.1 of Dendrobium huoshanense. Lineage (NCBI taxonomy): Eukaryota > Viridiplantae > Streptophyta > Magnoliopsida > Asparagales > Orchidaceae > Dendrobium > Dendrobium huoshanense. The sequence continues at coordinate 27,050,658 of CM028352.1, read as the reverse complement.
AATTTCTAATCTTTCTTTGTCCATTGAAGATGATTGGGATATAGCACTATCCCGGGCATTTAAAAAGTTGATTAACCAATCTTTTCGTCTTTCTCAACAGTTACCGACGAGAGCCCGTAGCCCGATCTGGGAGGTTGAGCTGGAGGCATCGCAGGAGAATGTTGGGACAATTTCCTCTCCAGTAGTTGTAGGAACTACTGTATCAAATAAAAATGAAAAGAGTGAACCTTTTGTAGAGAGGAAATTTATTGATGAGAGATCTGTACAAGTGGTGGATGGTGGCTCAAAACCACTAGCCCCATTAAAGTTATCTGACTTTTACTTTGCCCCATCAAAGGCAAATGGTCCAAAATTGAATAAAAAGAAAGACCCTTCTGCAAATATTTTGATGATTAGTGTTGAGAATGAAATTTTAAATGATTCTTCTATTGAAAATAACCCGGAGCCAGCTGAGGATAATCAAGAAGTTCAAAAACCCAGCTCTCCAGATTTGACCCTTCAAGGGGAAGATGAATTTGATGTCGTATCAGAGGGTGATACCCCTGAAATTAACTTTCAAGGGAGTCCTGTTGTGATAGACTTTTCAGATTCAGATTCCCATTCAGAAAATGACAATCAACCGCCTAATGAGAGTGTAGACCTCCCTGTAGACTGTCCTTCCAATGAAATCGTGCAAGTACAACTACGTGATGGCAAAGTTTTACCCCCTAGGCTTCCCCCACAGGAAAAGGGAAAACAAGTTGTTTCCACTGATCCGATTCAAGTCTCTACTCAACAATCAAACTCTCCTTCAAATCCACCGGGTCCTGATGTTAATATTCCAAGTGTTGATTACAATGTCTTAGCTCACCTTAGGAAGTTACCTGCTAAGTTGAGCATCTACGATGCCCTCATCCTTTCAAAAGAGATGAGGGAGACTTTAATTAAAGCACTTCTCAACCCTGAGATTTGCTTAGCTCAACTCGCTTCAACTTCTGAGGAGGAAGCTTTGTACTTCAAAGAAATTCCAGGAGTTACCTTCTCCGATGAAGATCTACTCCTTGGAACTGCCGACCACAATCGCCCACTTTACATCACTGTAAATGTGAGAAAGTTCAAATTATCAAGAGTTCTTGTTGATCCGGGTGTATCGGTCAACGTAATGAATATAAAGACTGGCATACCTTAGAATTGATACTAGCAAGCTCTCAACCGACAAGTTGGTGCTTCGTGGGTTCAATGAAAAAGGCGAGAAGGCTTTAGGTTCAATCACACTTCTTCTAGAGATAGGAGAGTTGAAAACTGAAACGAAATTTTATATAATTGATTCGGCTACGTCCTTTAATGTGCTCCTAGGTAGGACTTGGATCCATGAGTATAGGATGGTTCCTTCCACCCTGCATCAATGCATCAAGTACTAACGAGATGGCATTGAGTTTGAAATCAAGGGTGATTTGCAACCATTCTCTATTCACGAGATCGGGATCTATGAGGATGCTGCGTATTATGTTCCCAAAGGGTCCACTACCAAATCTAAGGTAGAGATCAACATTAAGGAGGAAAAGGCAGAAAATCAAAGTTTAAAAGCAATTCAAAAATTGAGAAAAGAAAAAGTCAAGAATAAAAAAGGAGACGATTCTAGTAGTGAAGACGACGTCGAGCGCTTGGTTTTTAGGCCTCCAATCAATCTACCTCAAAGAGGTGTGTGGGTCTCCGAAAGGATTCCGCTCGTGTGGTTCGAATGCAAAGGGTACGATCACACTATCCCGTGGGACAAAATGGTCGTAGACCTTTACAATCAACACAAGCAGGCCGATGGAAGAGCAGATGGAGTTATAGATACGATTAGCCATGGAGGATAGCGGCTTTCACCTACCAACCTCGATGGATAATAATATCTATAACCCAAAAGTTCACGAGATTTCCCCTATTTGATACATCAGCATCAAATAGGGTTTATTTGATTGTGGGGATCGGTTTCCTACGGGCGCAAGCCCCCGTAGTTAATTACATCTTAGACCTCAGTCTAAGAAAACTCTCGATTAAGGATGGTGTATTATTCACTTCTTGATTTGGTGCACAAAAAGAGTTCATAAGTTCTATTCTAGAGAGTCTCTTCTATTTACCCTTAGTGATGATTAGATATTTTTGAATGGATAAAGATGTGATTAAAATTTTGAGTTTAGAAGATCAAAGACCAGATTACTATCCTAAGAAAAAAAAAACGACAGACTCAAAACACAGATGAAAGGAGACACACTGAGAGGTGTACAACCTGGACTTATGCTTGCCTGGAGTGAGCTGCCAGCTAACATCCTAAATACAATCAATCGTCCTATATGTATACAAGATAGGAAGGCTCTATCCTAGGAAATCAAGGATTTGTAGTTTAAAAGATTTCAATCAGGGACTCTATAATATGCAACAGAATGTACCTAGCGACATGTATGATGCATGAAACATATACGAAATATCCCTAGATCTCTTAATGTGATGTATGTATGTAAGTGAAACATAATGTGAGGTAAGGTGTGTAAAAACAAATGCGTGCATGACATTCATAGTACATAAAAAGTAAATAAACACACCCTAAGGATACCCTCCAGGCAAGGTATCCGCACAGAAAATCATTCAAACGGTGCCCACTGGCACAAATAGGTGGCCTACTCTACAGGCCTAAATGACCCTAATGGTCTCTAAGGCTCACAAAAAAAAAAAAAGAAAGAAAAGGGGGGTATCGTACCCAAAACCAGAAGGCCAAAAACCTAGCGATGCCCACTTCGTGTGGGAAAACGACGATGCCCAATGGCACAAGTAGGTGGCCTACTCTACAGGCCTAAATGACCCTAATGGTCTCTAGGGCTCACAGAAGGGGGCAAGCTTTGACCTATAGGGTCAAAGCTTCGTCAGTGAACTAACCTAAGGCTGGCTACCTAAACATGCTAGAATACCTACTAACAAGCAGTGTGTGATGTGAAGCAGTTCGATATATGACTAAAAATTTACTTTACAAATTGCAGAAATTATACCTGACTGTGTGTGGCGCTGCCACTTAAAAGCTTATAAGCAAGCAGTCCCGTTTAGCTCCTGATCATTAAGCTCCAATGTACCTCGCAAGAAAAGATAACAGAGAAATATATATATGAGCGTAGATGCCGTTCAGAAAAGAAATGCAGATAAATAACAAAGATATAACTAACAGGAAATTTAATAATTGCATTTATAAAACATGTATATGTAACAAGCATTGAATAACAAGAGAAAATGTAAGCCTGACCTAGAGCTAAAAGTCGTGTTCTAATCAAACATGTCTAAGGTATGTGTAGGCTGTGTAATTTAGGGTATGTCCTATGTAGGATTATTAGTTCAAGTTATTTGCATTTGGTTTGTTAGAGGTCAAAAGGAAGATTTTTAATTTGAGTTTAAATATTAGTATTTTTAGGATTGATTTTAGAGATTTTACTTTTAGTATTTGATTGATTACCACCTTTGTTTCACACCGAGGCCGTGAGGTTTATTTCACCCTCCTTGGGGCTAACTTAATAGCCTCGTAGGCCTGGGTTACCCAGTAGCAACCAATTTTGTTGAATTATGTGTTGGTTATAAATTAGAAAAGAAAGGTATATTAGGTGATTTATTATTGATTAGGGTTTGATTCAAATCATTAATAATCAATTAAGTTTAAAGTTTTGCCACTCCATCGAATTCATTCGTGGCGTTGTGCCACCATGCTCGAGGAACCAGGCCTCCTTAGGACACTTAGCCCCGCAGCTCGGAGTAGTCCATCCAATAAACTTCATCTTTGGAGTGATTGTTATATGTTAAGGGATTTGTTGACTGATTTTAAAAGATTGATTTAAGAGATTTTATTTTAGGATTTGATTGAATTATTCAATAGTTACAAATTAGAAAGAAAGATGAATTAGGCAGTTTATTATCAATTAAGGGGTTAGATTAATTAAGTTTGCTATCAACTGGTTCGTGGCGTTGTGCCACCAGGCTCGAGGAACCAGGCCTCCTTAGGACACTTAGCCCCGCAGCCCGGAGTAGTCCATCCTAAAAACCAAGTTGATATAATTATATTAAAAGGGTTTGTTGATTGGTTTTAAAAGATTAGCTTAATGTTTGATTAAATTTTAGGTGAGTTAGTAGATTCGGACTTTAGAAGATTTTTAGCTTAATGAATTTTAGTTTAGATTTGTTGTCCTAAATCAATCTACATCCTTTAAATTTTAAGTTGGTTAGAGATTGATTAATGAATTAGAATGATTTAGTTTAAATGTATGCTTTAAGCTTACATTTTTAGTAATTATTATGTTAATTAGGATTTGATTAAAAGCTAAGTACTTTAGTGTATTTTAGGTTGAATTAGGGTTAATTTGTTGGTTGGTTATTAATGGATTAAGAGGATATTAAACCTAGGAAAGCATGTCGCTAAGTTTAGGTTTGATGTCTCTACCCTATAAGGAGCATGCATCCTAAGTCTATGTTATCTAAGACTGATCCTTAATTCTTGTCCTTAGGTGTCACTAATGTTATAGGGAACAAAATGAGATTCATCTCTAATCTTTTGGACATTCATACATGTATTAATAAGTTTAGGAACCTATGAAATAAGACAATAAATAGAAAAAGTAGTGGAGATGCAAGAAGAACGAAAACTACGAAATGCCAAAAGAAAGAGGAAGTGATAAAACAAACAATAAAGGAATATAAGCATTTTGTTAATGGACATGCTTATTTGAAACCAAGCATGTCTCTGAAATTCCCCTCATTCTTATTCAATGTAATATGAATAGGAGAGAAGGTGTTTAAATACCATTTACTGTTCCCACGATTCAAACACAGCACTTGATACGGACCCGACTCGACTAAGTAAACTATTCCTTATCAAGCACAAAGCAACAAGAGAAACTCAAGTTCCCAAAATTAGAACTAAAACAACATCTCTTTCTACCCACCGCATTCTTCCAACCTTACACCTTAGAAACAAACACTAATGAATGAGAGACGACCTATGCGAGATAAATCACTTCATCCCAATCAGAAAAGTCTTGACATAAATTCACCTCATCAAGGTCTAGACCTCAAAGTAATATCTTATGAAACATTCTCCAAAATGAAACAACACATAAAGCCCCTTATCAAAAAAAAAAAAAAAAAAAAAAAAAAAAAAAAAAAAAAAAAAAAAAAAAAAAAAAAAAAAAAACAAAACACCAAAAACTCCTTCTGACACAAAATCAATCAAGTGCCTTTTTAAGTTTGGCGTGGGGTTAAAACCATAAGAATTCTCCAATAAGGAGAATTCGCAAAACCACCTTCGTTATAAAACATTAGCAAAAAAACTTTCCAACATAAAGCGGCTCATAAAACTTCTCGATATAGAACGAATCATAAATCCTTTTAACATAAATAAACCAAAGTCCTTCCCAACAATAAGAAATACAAGAAGCATGATTTTATAGCACAGAATAAAACGTGGTATTTATCCAATCATAAAACAAACCATAGTCTTTTCAAACATAAGATATATCAACCCTCTTTTTAACATAAAACACATCACATGTCTTTCAAATATAAAGCAAAGCCATCAGTCTTTCAAACGTCAGACAATTCGCAAAACTTTCAACATAAAGCAGATCATAAGATTATCGCATAAAGAGAATCATGAAGTCTTTTCTTTATCTCAAAGCATAAGTAATGAAAGAAGTAGAAGAAAGATGGACGTTTCGAATAACTACACTTTTACTCATATAAAGAAATACTTTCATGTAACCACTCTCCAAACAAACATATAGTATAAGATAGTGCAAAAAGCATTTCTTTAACACCTCAAGTAACTAATACAATGTAAGAAGATGCCTTTAAAAGATCACAAATATAGCTTTGAAAATGTATCAAAGTTCCCCCATCTTTACTCCCACTAGTGCCACCAGAGTGAAACTATGCTTATTTAAAAAAAAATGTCATACTCTTTAAGTCCAGCAACAAAACCGCACACCCAACATAAGCTCAAAAATTTGACAGTTTGGTAGAAAAAGCAATCATTATAAGAAGGTTTTGATATCAATTTATTTCCTTAAACTCCATCAGCAAAGCCATTTAATTATAGAAATACATACAAAATTTTCCCCCAAAACAACCTTAGCTCAAAGAGACAAACATACACTTGAAGTTCACAGATTGAATTTTGAACATATACCAAATCATCCCACATATTTTCGCAATCCCATACTGATAGAACATACATGTTTGAGGGCGAAAGCCAAAGTTATATTTCTCTAAGTTGATAAACCATGAACGTATATAGAAGAAGATTATAAATCTTTATGCCCATTCGTTTTCCTCCTCAATATATATTCAAATCACATTATACTAAACTCAAGAATGCTCATAACTTGATATCAAAGATACATGAATAAATACAATGCCTTCAAACATTTCTCCAAAAGAAAATAAGAAACTTGTGGATCTCTTGTGAATCTACCAACAATGCACTTTATATACATCAAAATCAAAATCTTTCATAATCAAGAGTTATTGGAGAGAAGAAAAGATACTAATGCTCTCTTAGAAGTCAACCAAGTATGTTTGTATACCCACTGGAAAATTGCTTGGCAAAATGCAAGAAATAAGCCTTTTAGTCATTTGATCTTTTCCCAAACTTTATAGAATTGTATAACTGTTTTAACTTAATACCCTTTATAAGATGTTGAGATTTATACAAGTAACACAAGTTTGAATAGCAAAATATCTCTGTTTTGACATAATTCATGAAATAAGATATCATTCTTTCAGAATAAACAAATATCGTAATCTTCACAATCAAATCTAGCATGCGCCTTAATAAACTTTGTTGAGAATCTTCAAAGATTCATAGCATTTCTTATTCTTCCTTAAGTGTTTCAACGATCTACAACTTCACTTCAAGAAAATGAATGATGCCAAAATTCACTTACACGTTTCTTCATTTTTATTTGACTAAGGAAAGATGAATAAAGGCCTCTCTATCTTTCATTATTCCGATTTTGTAAAAGAAATAACAAGGACCACTCTAACACTTACCGATTGCACTTCACTAACAAACATTGACAGCCCATGAATAAGTTCAATACACATTTTACATCCAAAATTGAGAGTTATCTTTCACTACTTAGTGCAGTAAGAATCGTCCCATGCCTTTATTAATTGAATTAATCTCATAATCAAACATGACCAGGCACGTTGTTTGCTAAATTCATAATACACTCAAAAGTGATCATCAAGCTTTCTCAAATAATTAAGAAATATCTCCTTCGAATCAACAAGTATGGAGAAGGTCCAAGGGCCAACAAAATTTCACAAATTTAGAGAAATACCAATCATGTTGCAATCCATATAGAACAAGGTCCAAAGAAACAGCCCATGGAATATGATGAACTTATTTAGATGCTCAACAGATTGAAATAAATTAATGATTTGCAAACAGTTTTTTTTTCCAAAAAATTCATGAAATTTCATAATACATCGAAACGTCATAAAGTTCTCCAATCACAAAGCAGACTTTGAAATTCTCTAATACAAAAGATTTTCCAACATAGAACAAATCATAAATATTCTCAACATATAATAGACCAAAGCCCTTTTCCGGCATAAAGGAAACTTTAGAGTTCTTCCCACAAATTTTACCTCTCATGCTACACGCTATCAACAATTCTAAGAAAGGTTTTAGCTCAAATTCATAAACTTGTTTTGGTACAAAACATGTAACATTTTCCAAGATTTGGAACCAACAATACATCTCAATGACAATATGAAGATGTTGAAACTTTATTTAAAATCCATGTTAAGAGAAAGAATATTAATAAAGAGGATCCATTAAATGAGCCTATCACCCCTCCAATCATTAAGATAGATATATTTTTTTTAATCATTGAACATATGGAATCATAGACTAACCTTGGTAATCACATAGAAAGTTTAGCAATGTCAAACATCCAGAAAGCGAAAATTAGCCACAATAGCCCATACGTTACATATATCACTTTATGCATACCAAATGAGAAAAATATGCTCATACCTGAAGCCTCAAGAAGACAAAGAACCATATCAACTTTGAACAAACGTCCAGAGGAAAAGAAATATAAAATCGGCTCAAGCTCTATGAATCATATTCTCAAGAAAAAAAAATGCCAACTGTAAAGACGGACAGCTGCAAGCAACTATCATTTCGAATACTGAAGCATTCCTTTGGTAATAACAAACATAACTTCTCATAACACCTTAACATCTACACATGAGATTTTAGGCAAGTTAATCATGAGTAAACAAAAGTTCTGTAAGAGAAACCTCACTTCAAGATATATAAGTCTATATAGATCAATGTATAAGTCTCATGCACATCTCATAAAGCTATCTAAAAAAATAAAGCGTAGATCTGATTTTTTTAAGATAACATTCTACCAAATAAATCCATCATTCATAGCCCTCATCCCTTTGTTACTATACTTTCTCAAAGAAGAAAGAAGGAGATGAAGCGAGTAAAGAGAAGGAGAGAGAAATAAGAGAAAGGGAAAGAAGAAGAAATTACTTGTTTGCAAGAGGAGGAGGAGAAGAAAGGAATAAGTATACCTGCTGTTTTGAAGGGGATCGGCCGGCTATGACAAAGGAGGCGAAGCCTGGATCGTCGGGTTCAGTTCAAAGAAGGCGGCGTCGGAGAGGCTTCGGCGAGAGAGGGGTTTCGGCTAAGGCGGCGGCGAGCAGACGGTCCAGAGAAGAAGGGCGAACGGCTGGGTTTTCCCGCTGGTTGGAGTCGGCTCGGGTAGGAGTCCCGAAAGGGGAGTCGGGGCATGGGTTTCGGTTCTTCTAAGATTCACGAACTGGAGAGGAAGTAGGGAATCCGGGGTTGGCTCCGTCTGGGGCTCGCGAACCAGCAGAAACAGGAAGGGGGCTTCGGGGCGTCTGCGAACAGAGAGGGAGACCGGAGAGAGAGCTCTTCGGCTCTTTCTCCTGGCTTGTGCGAATAGAGAGAACCGAGAGGGAGAAGGCGGGAAAGGCGGGCTGTGCAAAAATCCGAGAGAGACAGAGAGAGGGAGAAGGAGCTGCCCATCGAGAGAGAGGCTGCTCGTTAGATGGAGGCTTCGGCCTTAGTTAGGGCATCAGAGGGAGAAAAGGGGAATCGCAGCCGTCCGATCAAATGCTTGATCCAACGGATTCAAATTGGCTTGGAGATTTAATCAATTCTTGATTAGGATTTAGTTAAACTCATGGGGCAGAAATCAAGCTCAAAATCGAGTCAGGTCTGGTTCGATTCGGGTCAACTCGAGCTCGCCTCGACTTGATCAAACTTAATTCAATAAAATAATATAAAATAAATTAAACTCAAATTAACGTCGATTTGAATTGAGTAGGGCTCGACGAGGCCCGATCAACACGATCAAACACAGTCGAGGGCAAATCAGGACAAAAACGAGGTCAACAAACTCCACCCCAATAGGTGCGGTGAACAATGGGTGAACCGTACGTGTTGGCGTTGACCTCCTTATCTCTAGGAGGTACAACCACGAACAAGATTCACCAAGAAGATGCCACCCTACGATCAAATAAAAAGACTCGCTAAGAAGATGCAATCCTACGATCAAATAGAAAGACTCGTTAGGAAGAATCCTAGAACTAGCTAAAGAGAATCAAGAAGCATGCAATCATACAACAAGCATGCAACAAGTGTCCCACCATGTTATGAACATACAATCACACAATGCTCATGCAAATATATGATAATAGGATGATTATTCATTCGTACAACCATTATTAAACCACTCAATAGTCATACATTCGCATAACATCATATAATCAAGCAATTATCATGCATTAATGTTATAATCACTTAATCACATAATAATAGGTAAACCATATCATACTCATGCTATCACATAATAGCCACACAACCATGCGATATATATCATAAACATCCAATCATACCATACAACGTAATAGTAAGTTAATGGGCACCAACAATCATATAGCAATGCAATGATTATGCACTTCCACGATAATTAAGCAATCTTTATCATGATCACACAATAATGCAACTATCTAATCATGCAATAATGATGCGATCACCTAATAATACACAATCAAGTCATAAACACATAACCATATGATATTCATATAATCACACAATAATTACCTAGTTACATAATGATTATCAAACCACACGATAAGCAAACAATCATGAAATAATAACATAGCAATCATGTAATCATACAATGATTCACATGATCATGCAATAGCCACTCAATTATATGCTCATTTAATCATCCAACATTCATCAAATCATGCAAATGATCATATAGTCATACAACAATCATTTATTCATACAATAATCACTCAATCATGCAAACATGGCGGGACAGAAGAAAGAAAGGAATCTGAAATTCGCCTGACCAAATCGAAACAGCGAACGAAGGAGACTCAATACTCACTTGACTAATAGTGAGAAAGAGTTAAGAAAAGAAGCTCAACTATCTGCCTAATCACAATAGCAGAATAGAAGGGATAGGAATTCTATGCCCACATGAGCAAAATTGAAACAAATTCATAAAGAACCAAGGAAGATTCAACAATCACCTAGAAGACATGTCTAAGACGATGCAAGGGGGAGCAAATTCAATCATCACTTGAAAATTATAGCAAATAGCAAAGAGTAACAATCAAAGGAAGGTAAGGAAGAACAATAAAAAATAAGAAAGCCAGCTATCTGCCTGACCACATCGCAACAGCAGAATAGAGAGGAAAAGGGGTCTCACATCCACCTGACCATATCGAAACAGTGAATGGAGAAAACTCAATGCTCGCTTGACCATATTCGAAACAACGAGCAAGAGCAAGAAAAGAATCAACCGTCCGCTTGACCAAATCGAAACAGCAGAGCAGAAGGAAAAAGAGAAATGTCCCACATTCACCTGACCAGATCGAAACAGTGAATGGGGAAAACTCAGTGCTCACCTGACCAGATCGAAACAGTGAACAAGAGTAGAGAAAAGAAACGACTGTCTGCCTGACCAGATCGAAACAGCAGAACAGAAGGAAAAAGAGAAAAGTCCCACATTCACCTGACCAGATCGAAACAGTGAATGGGGAAAACTCAGTGCTCACCTGACCAGATCGAAACAGTGAACAAGAGTAGAGAAAAGAAACGACTGTCTGCCTGACCAGATCGAAACAGCAGAACAGAAGGAAAAAGAGAAAAGTCCCACATTCACCTGACCAGATCGAAACAGTGAATGGGGAAAACTCAGTGCTCACCTGACCAGATCGAAACAGTGAACAAGAGTAGAGAAAAGAAACGACTGTCTGCCTGACCAGATCGAAACAGCAGAACAGAAGGAAAAAGAGAAAAGTCCCACATTCACCTGACCAGATCGAAACAGTGAATGGGGAAAACTCAGTGCTCACCTGACCAGATCGAAACAGTGAACAAGAGTAGAGTAAGGAAACGACTGTCTGCCTGACCAGATCGAAACAGCAGAACAGAAGGAAAAAGTGATCCAACATCCACCTGACCATATTCGCAACGGTAGATGAGGATGACCCAATGTTTACCTGACCAGATCGAAACGGTAAAACAAAGGGTCGAAGAAAAGTCTAATGTCCACCTGACCACATCGCAACGGTGGGACAAAAGAGGAAAGAGTAGTGAGGAATGCCTCCCAGGGACTCTGTCGGGCTCTCTCAACCAGAAAGGGGAGTTCACATTCGCCTGACCAGATCGAAACAGCGAATGAGAATGGCTCAAAATCCACCTAACCATATTCGCAACAGTGAATAATGAGCCCTCCCGAAAGTCTAATGTCCACCTGACCAAAATCGCAACGGTGGGACAAAAGAGGAAAGAGTAGTGAGGAATGCCTCCCAGGGACTCTGTCGGGCTCTCTCAACCAGAAAGGGGAGTTCACATTCGCCTGACCAGATCGAAACAGCGAATGAGAATGGCTCAAAATCCACCTGACCATATTCGCAACAGCGAATAATGAGCCCTCCCGAAAGTCTAATGTCCACCTGACCATATTCGCAACGGTGGGACAAAAGAAAAAGTCCAACATTCACCTGACCAGATCGAAACAGTGAATGAGGACAACCCAATGTTTGCCTGACCAGATCGAAACAGCGAGACAAAGGGGGAAAGAGAAAGGGAGTTCAGCATTCGCCTGACCATATTCGCAACGGCGAATGAGAACAACTCAATATCCACCTGACCATATTCGCAACAGCGAATAAAGAGCTTCCCAAAGAAGTCTAATGCCTGCCTGACCACATTCGCAACAGCAGGGCAAAAGAGAGAAAAAGGATCCAACATCCACCTGACCATATTCGAAACAGTGAATGAGGATTACTCAATGTTCGCCTGACCATATTCGAAACGGCGGAACAAAGAGCGAAAAAAAAAAGGAGTGAAGTGGCAAAAGGGGATCTATTGAACAAAGAAATCCACCAGAAATATCAAATGAGAAATCTCTCCTACGGGTCTGTCCGTGGAGGAAGAATGACATGGAATGAAGATAAATACTCACATGAAAAATCAAGGCAAAGATAGTATGACACCAATATGAGAGATGACACAACAGAACAAACACATAGAAAGATCCAAGGGGATGAACCCAACTGAGCAATGAAATCCAAACTTGAATAGAAGAGTGACTTCCAAACAAGTGAGAAACATCAACAACTTGAATGGGATGATAGTTCCCAAGCAAGTGAACAAAAATAACAACCTGAATGGGATAGTGGTTCCCAGACAAGTGAGCAAAATAGCAACCTGAATGGGATAGTGGCTCCCAAACGGGTGAACAAAAATCACAACCTGAATGGGATAGTGGTTCCCAAGCAGGTGACCAAAAATCACAACCTGAATGGGATAGTGGTTCCCAAGCAGGTGACTAAAACCAACAACTTGAATGGGAAAGTGGCTCCCAAACAAGTGAACAGAAACAACAAGCTTGAATGGGTGAGTAGCTCCCAAACAAGCAAGCAAAACAACCCAGATTCCAAAAGAAAAGGAGAGTGCAATCATGGGAATATCATATCAATCCTTAAGAATGATTTATAATCAAATGTTGGGGCCCAAAAATTTTCATGCAAGAATTTTCAAAAGAAGAAGGTGAATATTTAAACATGCTCAATAGTAGAGACACTAAGAGATGCTAAACAATCACCAATTATTTGAGATAAGTTTGATTCACATAATTTTCTTTCTCAAAAAAAAAGAGAAATGTTATCAAAGAGTAAGAGTATTATTTTTCAAAATGAAAGATTCACCTCTTGATTATTTTAGTCCAGTCAAAATGACATAAGGAACCAAATTTAAAATTTCAGTAAGAAATTGGTTGACTTCTTCTAAACCCAAAAAGGTTAGGGATTTGAAATTTGTTAACCCAAGTCAAGCTCCCTACAAACTAAACTGGGCCCTCTCCCTTAGATAAGCATTGTTTGAATTAAAATCTAATTCAAAAAGATATAAATTAGAAGAAGAAATTGAATCTTCTCAATTTTCTTGCGAGGATAATATTTTATATCTAATAGATTATCAATGCATAATAATGAATTCAAAGCCATCATTTTCAAACTTAAGTATCAAAAATATCAAAGGACACATGAGTTTTCTGAGATTTAGAGATTTCCAAGAAAGACAAGCCATTTACACTTTCACTTTAGGCTCATTTTATGCCTGCTTTGCAATTTTTGGCATTTTGTGCTTCTTTTCACTTTTGATACACTTTGTGCATCTTTCACTTTTGGCGCTTCGCGCATCTTTTCACTTTTGATGCACTTTGTGCATCTTTCATTTTTTTGGCGCTTTGCGCATCTTTTCGTTTCTTGTAATTGGCTTTCTTTCTAAATCTCTAAAATAATACATTCTCAGTTGTGAAATTATCTTCCAAACATAAGAGAAGAAAACTCACTCTCTTATGTAAGGAAGAACAATTCACAAAACAAACTCGATCCTATGATAGGAATGAACAACTCAATTAAGAAAATTTTGAATTAAATTCATAAGCATGCAAATGACACCTATGAGATAGATAATTGCAAGCTAACAGAGAAAATTTTCATTTCTAAATTTAATTTTATTTTGATATAGATTTGAGTTCAAAAATGAAATAATCCCACACAAGAAATGGGAGGGAGAGACATGCTCTTTTATATCATCATGAATTTTCTTCTTTAAGCGTTTAGAGGAGTCAACCAACACTTACTTCATTCTTTTTTTTTTTAAATAAAATAGAGGTAAATTTTTATTATGAAAAATAAGTCACTTACTCTCTAAAGAAAATTCTCCCAAAAATTTGTCCTATATTTTAAACTCTCAAACTTTTCTCAAATTAAATTTTCTTTTGAAAAATTCGTATATGTCAAATTTAAGGACCCTTCCATTGAAAATCATATTTGAATTTTTTTTGGACTGATATGAATCAAAATCAAGTCTAAAGAATCTCAAACAGGAGAGATGATAAATGCTAGATTTTATGCCAAGTATATGAATCATGTAATCAAGGATAGAATAAAAATTCTCACTTGAAATAATATGGATCAAGATTAAGCTGAAAAGAATTCCAATTAGGAATTGATAGATAATAATGTTTTGATTTGAATGAGATTGACTTGAAATAGATTGATCTGGATTTGAATTTGAGAATAATAATAATAATAAAAACAAAGATCTAATAAACTCAAAATTTTAATTAAATCCTTATGCATTAAAAATGTCTAACTCTCACTAAGGAATAAAAGAAGATAGTGGAGTAGAAAATAGGAACTCAAACTAGGCACCAAACTAGGATTACCTATATAAGTGAATAATACAACACCCAAAGATGGAGAGAGAAACCTGTCTCACCGTGGTCGCCAGAAATCTGTGGGTCTCCGAAAGGATTCCGCTCGTGTGGTTCGAATGCAAAGGGTACGATCACACTATCCCGTGGGACAAAATGGTCGTAGACCTTTACAATCAACACAAGCAGGCCGATGGAAGAGCAGATGGAGTTATAGATACGATTAGCCATGGAGGATAGCGGCTTTCACCTACCAACCTCGATGGATAATAATATCTATAACCCAAAAGTTCATGAGATTTCCCCTATTTGATACATCAGCATCAAATAGGGTTTATTTGATTGTGGGGATCGGTTTCCTACGGGCGCAAGCCCCCGTAGTTAATTACATCTTAGACCTCGGTCTAAGAAAACTCTCGATTAAGGATGGTGTATTATTCACTTCTTGATTTGGTGCACAAAAAGAGTTCATAAGTTCTATTCTAGAGAGTCTCTTCTATTTACCCTTAGTGATGATTAGACATTTTTGAATGGATAAAGATGTGATTAAAATTTTGAGTTTAGAAGATCAAAGACCAGATTACTATCCTAAGAAAAAAAAACGACAGACTCAAAACATAGATGAAAGGAGACACACTGAGAGGTGTACAACCTGGACTTATGCTTGCCTGGAGTGAGCTGCCAGCTAACATCCTAAATACAATCAATCGTCCTATATGTATACAAGATAGGAAGGCTCTATCCTAGGAAATCAAGGATTTGTAGTTTAAAAGATTTCAATCAGGGACTCTATAATATGCAACAGAATGTACCTAGCGACATGTATGATGCATGAAACATATACGAAATATCCCTAGATCTCTTAATGTGATGTATGTATGTAAGTGAAACATAATGTGAGGTAAGGTGTGTAAAAACAAATGCGTGCATGACATTCATAGTACATAAAAAGTAAATAAACACACCCTAAGGATACCCTCCAGGCAAGGTATCCGCACAGAAAATCATTCAAACGGTGCCCACTGGCACAAATAGGTGGCCTACTCTACAGGCCTAAATGACCCTAATGGTCTCTAAGGCTCACAAAAAAAAAAAAGAAAGAAAAGGGGGGTATCGTACCCAAAACCAGAAGGCCAAAAACCTAGCGATGCCCACTTCGTGTGGGAAAATGACGATGCCCAATGGCACAAGTAGGTGGCCTACTCTACAGGCCTAAATGACCCTAATGGTCTCTAGGGCTCACAGAAGGGGGCAAGCTTTGACCTATAGGGTCAAAGCTTCGTCAGTGAACTAACCTAAGGCTGGCTACCTAAACATGCTAGAATACCTACTAACAAGCAGTGTGTGATGTGAAGCAGTTCGATATATGACTAAAAATTTACTTTACAAATTGCAGAAATTATACCTGACTGTGTGTGGCGCTGCCACTTAAAAGCTTATAAGCAAGCAGTCCCGTTTAGCTCCTGATCATTAAGCTCCAATGTACCTCGCAAGAAAAGATAACAGAGAAATATATATATGAGCGTAGATGCCGTTCAGAAAAGAAATGCAGATAAATAACAAAGATATAACTAACAGGAAATTTAATAATTGCATTTATAAAACATGTATATGTAACAAGCATTGAATAACAAGAGAAAATGTAAGCCTGACCTAGAGCTAAAAGTCGTGTTCTAATCAAACATGTCTAAGGTATGTGTAGGCTGTGTAATTTAGGGTATGTCCTATGTAGGATTATTAGTTCAAGTTATTTGCATTTGGTTTGTTAGAGGTCAAAAGGAAGATTTTTAATTTGAGTTTAAATATTAGTATTTTTAGGATTGATTTTAGAGATTTTACTTTTAGTATTTGATTGATTACCACCTTTGTTTCACACCGAGGCCGTGAGGTTTATTTCACCCTCCTTGGGGCTAACTTAATAGCCTCGTAGGCCTGGGTTACCCAGTAGCAACCAATTTTTGTTGAATTATGTGTTGGTTATAAATTAGAAAAGAAAGGTATATTAGGTGATTTATTATTGATTAGGGTTTGATTCAAATCATTAATAATCAATTAAGTTTAAAGTTTTGCCACTCCATCGAATTCATTCGTGGCGTTGTGCCACCATGCTCGAGGAACCAGGCCTCCTTAGGACACTTAGCCCCGCAGCTCGGAGTAGTCCATCCAATAAACTTCATCTTTGGAGTGATTGTTATATGTTAAGGGATTTGTTGACTGATTTTAAAAGATTGATTTAAGAGATTTTATTTTAGGATTTGATTGAATTATTCAATAGTTACAAATTAGAAAGAAAGATGAATTAGGCAGTTTATTATCAATTAAGGGGTTAGATTAATTAAGTTTGCTATCAACTGGTTCGTGGCGTTGTGCCACCAGGCTCGAGGAACCAGGCCTCCTTAGGACACTTAGCCCCGCAGCCCGGAGTAGTCCATCCTAAAAACCAAGTTGATATAATTATATTAAAAGGGTTTGTTGATTGGTTTTAAAAGATTAGCTTAATGTTTGATTAAATTTTAGGTGAGTTAGTAGATTCGGACTTTAGAAGATTTTTAGCTTAATGAATTTTAGTTTAGATTTGTTGTCCTAAATCAATCTACATCCTTTAAATTTTAAGTTGGTTAGAGATTGATTAATGAATTAGAATGATTTAGTTTAAATGTATGCTTTAAGCTTACATTTTTAGTAATTATTATGTTAATTAGGATTTGATTAAAAGCTAAGTACTTTAGTGTATTTTAGGTTGAATTAGGGTTAATTTGTTGGTTGGTTATTAATGGATTAAGAGGATATTAAACCTAGGAAAGCATGTCGCTAAGTTTAGGTTTGATGTCTCTACCCTATAAGGAGCATGCATCCTAAGTCTATGTTATCTAAGACTGATCCTTAATTCTTGTCCTTAGGTGTCACTAATGTTATAGGGAACAAAATGAGATTCATCTCTAATCTTTTGGACATTCATACATGTATTAATAAGTTTAGGAACCTATGAAATAAGACAATAAATAGAAAAAGTAGTGGAGATGCAAGAAGAACGAAAACTACGAAATGCCAAAAAGAAAGAGGGAAGTGATAAAACAAACAATAAAGGAATATAAGCATTTTGTTAATGGACATGCTTATTTGAAACCAAGCATGTCTCTGAAATTCCCCTCATTCTTATTCAATGTAATATGAATAGGAGAGAAGGTGTTTAAATACCATTTACTGTTCCCACGATTCAAACACAGCACTTGATACGGACCCGACTCGACTAAGTAAACTATTCCTTATCAAGCACAAAGCAACAAGAGAAACTCAAGTTCCCAAAACTAGAACTAAAACAACATCTCTTTCTACCCACCGCATTCTTCCAACCTTACACCTTAGAAACAAACACTAATGAATGAGAGACGACCTATGCGAGATAAATCACTTCATCCCAATCAGAAAAGTCTAGACATAAATTCACCTCATCAAGGTCTAGACCTCAAAGTAATATCTTATGAAACATTCTCCAAAATGAAACAACACGTAAAGCCCCTTATCAAAAAAAAAAAAAAAAAAAAAAAAAAAAAAAAAAAAAAAAAAAAAAAAAACACCAAAAACTCCTTCTGACACAAAATCGATCAAGTGCCTTTTTAAGTTTGGCGTGGGGTTAAAACCATAAGAATTCTCCAATAAGGAGAATTCGCAAAACCACCTTCGTTATAAAACATTAGCAAAAAAACTTTCCAACATAAAGCGGCTCATAAAACTTCTCGATATAGAACGAATCATAAATCATTTTAACATAAATAAACCAAAGTCCTTCCCAACAATAAGAAATACAAGAAGCATGATTTTATAGCACAGAATAAAACGTGGTATTTATCCAATCATAAAACAAACCATAGCATTTTCAAACATAAGATATATCAACCCTCTTTTTAACATAAAACACATCACATGTCTTTCAAATATAAAGCAAAGCCATCAGTCTTTCAAACGTCAGACAATTCGCAAAACTTTCAACATAAAGCAGATCATAAGATTATCGCATAAAGAGAATCATGAAGTCTTTTCTTTATCTCAAAGCATAAGTAATGAAAGAAGTAGAAGAAAGATGGACGTTTCGAATAACTACACTTTTACTCATGTAAAGAAATACTTTCATGTAACCACTCTCCAAACAAACATATAGTATAAGATAGTGCAAAAAGCATTTCTTTAACACCTCAAGTAACTAATACAATGTAAGAAGATGCCTTTAAAAGATCACAAATACAGCTTTGAAATGTATCAAAGTTCCCCCATCTTTACTCCCACTAGTGCCACCAGAGTGAAACTATGCTTATTTAAAAAAAATGTCATACTCTTTAAGTCCAGCAACAAAACCGCACACCCAACATAAGCTCAAAAATTTGACAGTTTGGTAGAAAAAGCAATCATTATAAGAAGGTTTTGATATCAATTTATTTTCCTTAAACTCCATCAGCAAAGCCATTTAATTATAGAAATACATACAAAATTTTCCCCCAAAACAACCTTAGCTCAAAGAGACAAACATACACTTGAAGTTCACAGATTGAATTTTGAACATATACCAAATCATCCCACATATTTTCGCAATCCCATACTGATAGAACATACATGTTTGAGGGCGAAAGCCAAAGTTATATTTCTCTAAGTTGATAAACCATGAACGTATATAGAAGAAGATTATAAATCTTTATGCCCATTCGTTTTCCTCCTCAATATATATTCAAATCACATTATACTAAACTCAAGAATTCTCATAACTTGATATCAAAGATACATGAATAAATACAATGCCTTCAAACATTTCTCCAAAAGAAAATAAGAAACTTGTGGATCTCTTGTGAATCTACCAACAATGCACTTTATATACATCAAAATCAAAATCTTTCATAATCAAGAGTTATTGGAGAGAAGAAAAGATACTAATGCTCTCTTAGAAGTCAACCAAGTATGTTTGTATACCCACTGGAAAATTGCTTGGCAAAATGCAAGAAATAAGCCTTTTAGTCATTTGATCTTTTCCCAAACTTTATAGAATTGTATAACTGTTTTAACTTAATACCCTTTATAAGATGTTGAGATTTATACAAGTAACACAAGTTTGAATAGCAAAATATCTCTGTTTTGACATAATTCATGAAATAAGATATCATTCTTTCAGAATAAACAAATATCGTAATCTTCACAATCAAATCTAGCATGCGCCTTAATAAACTTTGTTGAGAATCTTCAAAGATTCATAGCATTTCTTATTCTTCCTTAAGTGTTTCAACGATCTACAACTTCACTTCAAGAAAATGAATGATGCCAAAATTCACTTACACGTTTCTTCATTTTTATTTGACTAAGGAAAGATGAATAAAGGCCTCTCTATCTTTCATTATTCCGATTTTGTAAAAGAAATAACAAGGACCACTCTAACACTTACCGATTGCACTTCACTAACAAACATTGACAGCCCATGAATAAGTTCAATACACATTTTACATCCAAAATTGAGAGTTATCTTTCACTACTTAGTGCAGTAAGAATCGTCCCATGCCTTTATTAATTGAATTAATCTCATAATCAAACATGACCAGGCACGTTGTTTGCTAAATTCATAATACACTCAAAAGTGACTCATCAAGCTTTCTCAAATAATTAAGAAATATCTCCTTCGAATCAACAAGTATGGAGAAGGTCCAAGGGCCAACAAAATTTCACAAATTTAGAGAAATACCAATCATGTTGCAATCCATATAGAACAAGGTCCAAAGAAACAGCCCATGGAATATGATGAACTTATTTAGATGCTCAACAGATTGAAATAAATTAATGATTTGCAAACAGTTTTTTTTTCCAAAAAATTCATGAAATTTCATAATACATCGAAACGTCATAAAGTTCTCCAATCACAAAGCAGACTTTGAAATTCTCTAATACAAAAGATTTTCCAACATAGAACAAATCATAAATATTCTCAACATATAATAGACCAAAGCCCTTTTCCGGCATAAAGGAAACTTTAGAGTTCTTCCCACAAATTTTACCTCTCATGCTACACGCTATCAACAATTCTAAGAAAGGTTTTAGCTCAAATTCATAAACTTGTTTTGGTACAAAACATGTAAAATTTTCCAAGATTTAGCAACCAACAATACATCTCAATGACAATATGAAGATGTTGAAACTTTATTTAAAATCCATGTTAAGAGAAAGAATATTAATAAAGAGGATCCATTAAATGAGCCTATCACCCCTCCAATCATTAAGATAGATATATTTTTTTTAATCATTGAACATATGGAATCATAGACTAACCTTGGTAATCACATAGAAAGTTTAGCAATGTCAAACATCCAGAAAGCGAAAATTAGCCACAATAGCCCATACGTTACATATATCACTTTATGCATACCAAATGAGAAAAATATGCTCATACCTGAAGCCTCAAGAAGACAAAGAACCATATCAACTTTGAACAAACGTCCAGAGGAAAAGAAATATAAAATCGGCTCAAGCTCTATGAATCATATTCTCAAGAAAAAAAAAATGCCAACTGTAAAGACGGACAGCTGCAAGCAACTATCATTTCGAATACTGAAGCATTCCTTTGGTAATAACAAACATAACTTCTCATAACACCTTAACATCTACACATGAGATTTTAGGCAAGTTAATCATGAGTAAACAAAAGTTCTGTAAGAGAAACCTCACTTCAAGATATATAAGTCTATATAGATCAATGTATAAGTCTCATGCACATCTCATAAAGCTATCTAAAAAAATAAAGCGTAGATCTGATTTTTTAAGATAACATTCTACCAAATAAATCCATCATTCATAGCCCTCATCCCTTTGTTACTATACTTTCTCAAAGAAGAAAGAAGGAGATGAAGCGAGTAAAGAGAAGGAGAGAGAAATAAGAGAAAGGGAAAGAAGAAGAAATTACTTGCTTGCAAGAGGAGGAGGAGAAGAAAGGAATAAGTATACCTGCTGTTTTGAAGGGGATCGGCCGGCTATGACAAAGGAGGCGAAGCCTGGATCGTCGGGTTCAGTTCAAAGAAGGCGGCGTCGGAGAGGCTTCGGCGAGAGAGGGGTTTCGGCTAAGGCGGCGGCGAGCAGACGGTCCAGAGAAGAAGGGCGAACGGCTGGGTTTTCCCGCTGGTTGGAGTCGGCTCGGGTAGGAGTCCCGAAAGGGGAGTCGGGGCATGGGTTTCGGTTCTTCTGAGATTCACGAACTGGAGAGGAAGTAGGGAATCCGGGGTTGGCTCCGTCTGGGGCTCGCGAACCAGCAGAAACAGGAAGGGGGCTTCGGGGCGTCTGCGAACAGAGAGGGAGACCGGAGAGAGAGCTCTTCGGCTCTTTCTCCTGGCTTGTGCGAATAGAGAGAACCGAGAGGGAGAAGGGCGGGCTGTGCCAAAAATCCCGAGAGAGACAGAGAGAGGGAGAAGGAGCTGCCCATCGAGAGAGAGGCTGCTCGTTAGATGGAGGCTTCGGCCTTAGTTAGGGCATCAGAGGGAGAAAAGGGGAATCGCAGCCGTCCGATCAAATGCTTGATCCAACGGATTCAAATTGGCTTGGAGATTTAATCAATTCTTGATTAGGATTTAGTTAAACTCATGGGGCAAAAATCAAGCTCAAAATCGAGTCAGGTCTGGTTCGATTCGGGTCAACTCGAGCTCGCCTCGACTTGATCAAACTTAATTCAATAAAATAATATAAAATAAATTAAACTCAAATTAACGTCGATTTGAATTGAGTAGGGCTCGACGAGGCCCGATCAACACGATCAAACACAGTCGAGGGCAAATCAGGACAAAAACGAGGTCAACAAGGTGGAAGGATGGCTCAAAGAGCACGCGGCCGAGGCCGCCCCTCCATTGAAAAGAGAAATCTCCCAATGTACATCGAACTCGAAATAAGTTCAGATGAAGAATCAAGAAAGAGGGGTGCTAGAATTTCTTTTGACTACAGGAAAATCAATCCTCTTCCAAAGTTTGATCTCACTTTAGATTCAGATAGTGACCAAAAGGGTAACAAATCTAAACCTCAAAGTGATGAGCCTGAATTGACTATCTATGAAAAGCTTAATAGGGCAGTTAAATCCTTAGCCTTAACCCCACTGTCCGCTGACAGAGTCTCAGGGTTAGTAACTAAGGATGCCCCTAACTTAGATGAAGAAGTAAGGAAAGTCCAGAGGTTCTTCCCTGGCACCTCCTCTTCAAGGAATGAAGGTGATGTAATCCTTGAAGAGGCATATTTCAATGAATTAATGGAATTATCTTTCGGCTACTTTCCTCTTGGTGTTAAAGCTCTTATCTCTAAAGATTTTGCTCCGAGTCAATGGACTAAGGGTCAAGCTAGATACCACCAAAGTATTTGGAATTCCAAATTCAATAAAAATTGGACGAGCGGTATCGGCTTTGGTTCCGTTAGTTCATTTGACGATGATGAATATTGCTTGATGATAACCATCCATCTTGAATCTGAAAGTGTTCCTACTGAAGTCGTCGATTCACTCGACAGACTTTGTTTGGAGACCTTAGATGATTCAGATGAAGTTCAAATTCGGGATGCACCCCCTGAATTTGAAGAAGAAATTAAATCGACAGTTGATGAACTTAAAGAAATTAACCTTAGAACAGAGGATGACCCTCGCCCCACGTTCATAAGTTCTTTGTTGAGTAAGGACGAGTCTAAGGATCTAATTCAACTTCTATTCGAGTTTAAGGATTGTTTCGCTTGGACATACGATGAAATGCCGGGCTTGTCCGCCGATATAGCAGTTCATAAACTTGGAATCCGGTATGATGTCATTCCTGTCAAACAAGCTCCACGACACATGCGTCTGGAGATTGAACAACAAGTCATTTCTGAAGTTAAGAAATTGGCCGAAGCCAGATTTATCCGGGAGGAGCAATATCCTTCTTGGGTAGCCAACATTGTGCCCGTTCGAAAGAAAATTGGTCAAATCCGAGTCTGTGTTGACTATAGAGACCTGAATAAGGCATGTCCTAAGGATGAATTTCCTTTGCCAATTCCAGAACTAATGGTGGACATCGCCTCCTCGCATGTTATTTTCTCCTTTATAGATGGCTCGTCTGGTTATAATCAAATCAAGATGGCCCCAGAAGATGAGAAAAATACTGCATTCAGAAGTCCTATAGGGATCTTTTGTTATAAAGTGATGCCATTTGGCCTTAAAAATGCCGGTGCAACCTACCAGCGGGCCATAACTCGAATCTTTGACGACTTAATCCACAATCAAGTCGAATGCTACATCGACGATTTAGTTGTCAAGAGTAAAGTTAAAGAGGCTCATTTTTATGACTTAAGAATCGTCTTCGAGTGGTTGCGCCGCTACGACCTTAAGATGAATCCTTTGAAGTGCACTTTCGGTGTCGCGTCAGGGAAATTTCTAGGTTTCGTAGTAAGTCACCGTGGAATTGAAATTGATCCTGCTAAAATCGAAGCTATCTTAAATATGCTGCCTCCTAGGAGTCTTACTCAACTAAGATCTCTTCAAGGTAGACTGGCGTATATAAGAAGATTCATCTCTAATCTTTCCGGAAGATGTCAACCATTCTCGGTCCTCGCTAAAAAGGGCGCCAAATTCATTTGGGACTAGAAATGTCAATCTTCTTTTGAAAATATCAAACAATACCTGACAAATCCACCTATCCTGGCAGCCCCTATTCCGGGGAGACCTCTAATACTCTACACTGCGGCCCTTGACGAGTCTCTCGGAGCCCTCCTTGCTCAAGTCAAAGATGAAGGGAAAGAGAATGCTCTCTATTATCTAAGTCGAAGACTTTTACCAACAGAAATTTGGTATCCAACGATTGAGAAACACTGTCTCGTCTTAGTCTTTATAGCCCAAAAACTAAGACATTACATACTTTCTCATCATATCAATTTAATTTCCAGTTTTAACCCTTTGTAATATCTTATGACCAGGCCTACGTTTTCAGGACGTTTGGCTTGTTGGTCTATGATATTGCTCCAATTTGAAATCACTTTCATTCCCCTGCGTGCTGTGAAAGGGCAGGCCATCGCCGACTTCCTTGCGGCACACCCGTTGCCGGCGGAATCCCCTCTAAATGATGATTTACCTGATGAGCAAATCATGAGTTTTAAAGAATTCACTACTCAAACCTGGGAAATGTATTTTGATGGTGTTGCGTCCTCTCAACGGGGCAAAACACCTGAATCTATTATTCCCGGGAAAGCCGGAGTTGGTCTGGTATTCATAACACCAGATAAGGGAATGATGTACTTTTCTTACCATTTATCAGAACCTTGTACGAACAATGAGGCCGAGTACGAAGCTCTGATAATTGGCCTGGAACTTACAATTTTGATGGAGATTAAAGAGATTAAAATTTTTGGTGATTCCCAACTGGTGGTTAACCAGATTGCAGGAACCTATAAAGTTTTGAATCCTAAACTCCTGAAGTACCATCAGTACACCAGTCACTTGCTCGAGCAAATTCCAATTGTAACTATGTATAGGATTCCCCGTGGAAGCAATTCTTCGGTGGATGCCCTCGCAAAGCTTGCAAAGGAATTTGCCTGCCCAGA
Organism: Dendrobium huoshanense; assembly: GCA_016618105.1. Lineage (NCBI taxonomy): Eukaryota > Viridiplantae > Streptophyta > Magnoliopsida > Asparagales > Orchidaceae > Dendrobium > Dendrobium huoshanense. Next base: position 27,025,306 of record CM028352.1, on the reverse strand, counting down.
AGAAGACTCCATCCCTATAGAGGTGCAGGGTCGTCAAGTCCTGTCTCCTATAGATTTAGAGTACATCAACAAACAAGTTTTCCAAGTCCTTTCTACCTCTTCAACAGTCGATGAAGAAGCAGATTGGAGACAACCGATAATTGAATACCTTCAAGAAGAAAAGCTCCCTCACAAAAGATCACTTGCCTATCAAATTAAGAAACGCGCCCTATCCTACGCGCTAGTCAACAATACATTATACCGACGATCGTTCGGTCAGATGTGGCTCCGTTGTTTAGACAAATGTGAGGCCCTGAAGATCGTTAACGAAGTCCATGCTGGACTGTGCGGTGCTCATCAATCGGGTCCAAAGATGAAAATGAAGATCAAAAGACTTGGATACTACTGGCCTATGATGATTGACGATTGCATGAAAACTGCAAAATGTTGTCATCAGTGCCAAGTACATGGTATGGTTTTACATCAGCCGCCTAACGTGTTGCATCCCACGATAGCCTCGTGGCCCTTTGAAAGTTGGGGGACGGATATCATCGGGCCAATTGACCCTCCTTCCTCGAAGGGTCATCACTTCATTTTAGCAGCGACTGATTACTTTTTAAAATGGGCAGAAGCAGTCCCACTGAGAAATGTAACATCACACCATGTAATGAAATTCTTTCGTGACCATATCGTATATAGATTCAGCGTGCCACGTAGAATCATATCCGATAATGGGTCCGCTTTCAAGTCTACAAAGATCAATAATTTTGCAAATCACCATGGTATTGATTGGAGATACTCAACGATCTATTACCCACGGGCTAATGGATTGGCTGAGGCCTTCAATAAAACTTTAGTTCAAATCATCAAAAAGACCCTCGATGATAATAAACGTCAGTGGGATGAGAGGTTGGTGGAAGCTTTGTGGGCCTATAGGACCACTTATCGAACCCCGACCCAATCCACACCGTTTGCACTAGTGTATGGATCCGAGGCCGTACTCCCTCTTGAAATTCAAATCCCTTCACTCAGAATTGCAATTCAGAACCAGATAACAACTCAACATAATGCACAACTCCGTTTGGAAGAACTTGAAAACCTTGAAGGACGTCGTCTTCAAGCTCAGCAAAATCTAGAGTTGTACAAAGCCCGAATGATTCAAGCTCACGATAAGTTAGTGCGACCTAGAACCTTCCAAGTAGGCGACTTGGTCTTGGTTCTTCGGAGGCCTATCTTAGCGCACCGAAAACTCGGTGGAAAGTTTGAACTAACTTGGGAAGGACCCTTCGTAGTGGAAATAACCTACGAAGGAGGCTCGTATCAGCTAGTAGATTGTAAAGGAAATCACCCAATGCTTCCTGTAAATGGGCGTTTCCTTAAGAAATACTATGCTTGATGTAGCTCGAATTTTCAATCAATAAAATCTTCAAGTTTCAATTATTTTTGTCCAATTCTCTTCAAATCTTTTTAAAGTTTAATACCCTGCGTCTCTTTTCTTGAGGCTAAGAAGTGATTCTTCAGACCTTCTTGTCTTAAGTTCAAGCCTTTTAGTGGTAGAGTACGTCTTTCGTGGCACCACCCTAAAATTTAAATCTTGATCTTGATCTTATATAGAGCAAGTTTCCTCCATATACGATCTTTCAACTTGATCATCTGTACAAAACAAGTTTCCTTTACACATGATCAATCCAGACTTGATTATCCGTAGAGCAAGTTTCCTCTACTCATGATCATTTTAATCTTGATCTTATATAGAGCAAGTTTCCTCTATATACGATCTTTCAAATATGATCTTTTATGTAAAGCAAGTTTCCTTTACATATGATCAATCCTGACCCGATCATCCGTAGAGCAAGTTTCCTCTACCAATGATCATTCCAGATCCCAATCTTATATGGAGCAAGTTTCCTCTATATACGATCTTTCAAACCTGATCCCCTGTATAAAGCAAGTTTCCTTTACATATGATCAATCCAGATCTGATCTATCGTGGGAAGCAATGCTTCCTTCCCACAAGATCTTTAATTTTCTCTTCCATGAGGACAGATATGAGTTGTTGTGCTTTCTCTCCTTAGGACTAGATCCACTAGTGGTAGAGTACGCCCTTCGTGGCACTACCCTACTATCAAAATTAAAATTCAATGTTCTATAATTAGGAATTCTTCCTTTATGTGTGATCGCTCAGATTTTCTTTTCCCTAGGGATAGATTTCATTTATCCTTAGGACCAAAATCCAGACTTGACCTTTTAACTCGGTCAACGCCAATATGTGCAATAGAATTTCATTCTATTACACATATTGGGGGTCCATTTGTTGACCTCATTTTTGTATGAGGTCATTAAGGAACCCATCCAAATCAATCATGATCCTAAATCAATTTAATCTCCAAATCAATTTAGACCCTAGGATCTACTCTAGACCCTATGACTCTTCTAGACTCTAGACCTTAGGATCAATTTAGATCTTAAGTCAACCCATACCTTAATCCAATTCAAATTTCAATCAAATTCAGATCAAATTCAAAAAGTTTAGACTCAAAGCCAAATCCAAGGTCTAAAGGTTTTGTCCTAAAGGCCTTTTTCTTTGAATTTTTAAACATTTCAAAACCTAATCAAATGAACTCTGATTCAAAGTCTGTCAGTTGCATACTGATGGGACATGTCTTTGGAGGTATCCCCCCAAATTTGAGCCTTTTCTGAGGTCTCTAACTCCAGAAATTGAATTGAAATCCAAAGGCTATAAAATCTTCAAATATTTACGGCCTATGCCACTAGACCTGCCATCCAGTGGATTTCGACCTTAGAGCTTTCTCCAAAGCTCTAATTACTTCCAGACCCTTAATTATAACTCATTGAACATTAAAATGCATTTTTGGTTGACCCACTTTGACCCCCGGTTGACCAGAGGTCAAAATGACCAAAATACCCCTATGGGGCTCAAATGGTGATTTTAAATCAAATGAACTCCGAATTAAACGCAACCACCTCCAGCAAGTTTCAAATGTCATTTCAAATCTGTTGGACCCATTCCCAACCTTTGGGTCAACCTGGTTGACCAAGTCAACAGGTTTGACCCAAAAGGCTCTTTAAGGGTCCAAACAGGTATTTTGAACCAAATGACTTCCCTAGGACTTGGGACCACATCCAATAGACTCAAAATATTATTTTGAATTGATTGAACTCATTTCCAGATCTGGGACTTACCTGGTTGACCCAGTCAACCTAGATTGACCAAAATCTACCTTTAACCCTTTCCACTTTGAATTAAATTTCAAATGAATGCAAATTCTTGTCAAACCCTTTCAAGGTACTCTAATTAATCCCTCAAGTGACCCTAGCTGCCACCTCACCCTGGGTTGACCAGTAGACTGGTCAACATGGTCAACAAGCCTTTTAAGGGCTTTAAGAAGCCTAAATACTCAAGCAAATTCAAACCCCCTCAACCCTTTTGAATCTAGTTCAATCAACCAGCTCTTCAAGTCCATTTGGCTTCCACCTCATCCACCTTGAGTTGTTGACTGGTCAACAAAGTCAACAAACTCTCTTAATGAGCTTAAATGGTCAAAATTAGCCATATTAAATTAATCCACCCTAATATAAATCTCTCCAGCTGTTAGAACCTTCTCTAGAACATTCTTTGAGTGTAATCCAGCCCTTGGATCTAGATCCAAAGGTCCCTATCTCTCCATGTGTCCAAATAGAGGACAAAACACCCTTTCCATGTAGGATGTCCTCTCCATGTCCTTGGCTGCTGCTCCCACCAACTCCCTGGACAGATGGCGCTCATCTGGAAGCCCATCCAGTGGATCCCAACCCTCCATTCAATCTGGAAGGGATTGAATAGGGCAAAAGGCTCAAATGAAGCCTCATTCTAACCCTATCAATCTCTCTCCATTCTCAACCTCTCAAGCCCAAGTCTCTGTTCTATTGAGCTCCCTAGAGACTCCTCAACAAATTTCCACTCAAATCTCGCCGGTTAAAACCCTTTCCGGCGAGCTTTCCGGTGAGACAAAGGCAATCCGTCCAAGCTTCCATTGCGCTCGATCCAGGGGTCGTGAGCTCGAGGAGTCTTCTACAATATTAAGCGTGGACAGTCAACAAGCTCAGAAAAACAAAGATCTGCCAAATCCACTGGTTGGATTGAGGTAAAATCCTAAACCTAGCTTAGGACACCTAGGTTTAATTAGCATTTTATTAAGCTATCATTTAACATTTTAAGCATATCCCCATTAATTCTCTTTACCTAGGGAATCTAAGTTTAAAGTTTCAAGCCATTTGATTCCCTGGTTTGAGAGAAAATTTAAAAAAACGGGTTCTAGGGCTCGGTTCGTTGGTTGCATGAACCGAGCTCTATTTGGTCCGTTGATCTCTCGATCAACGGATCTGATCGCGCCGTTCCATGCATTGATCAGGCGTGTATTCGATCCTGCGGCTCAAGCTGCAATCCGACTCGATCCTGGCCGCCCGTTCAGAACCACGGGATGAACCTTCCGTTGTTGGATCTTGCTCAATCGAATCGGACGGCGGGATCTGATCCCCGCCGTTGAACGGCATAGGCACTCGATCGAACGGCCCACGATGCCTGCTGACGTGGTTAAGTAAACTGCATCGCGCGGTCCGCAGCCGACGCGTGGATGACCGCCGCCTTCCACGTGGCTTCCCGCCGTTGCCGCGTTTTGGCTGGCTGAACCAGAACGCGCCACCTGTCCCAGTAACAGCCGCCGAATTCAATTAAATGGGTTTAATTTAAAATTAAAGCTATTTAATTACATAAAATTTAAAAATTAATTAAAATTACTTATAAATCCAAAAATTGCTTTTAAAATATCAAAATTTTCAGAATTTCAATATCTTTCAAATAAAATTAAAAATTTCCTCCAAAATATTTAATATATTTTAAATAATTTTAAAATTATCAAAACTTAATATTTTAATTAATAGTTACTTCAAATAAATCAAATTAATTTTAATAATTTCAAAATAATCTATTTTGGAATTATTTCAGAGCATGGAGAATATTACAAAATAAAACTCATTAATTAAACTATAATATATTTTAAAATATTTGAGTTTTTTTTTAGATAATTTAAACCATTTAATTAAATATCTAATTTATATTTTTCTATTAGGTTAAATATTTTGAATAATCAAAGCTTTAATTGCTAAATATTTTAAATAAATCAGAAAATCTCTCAAGTCTTTAAAATTTTATTTCAAAAATATTTTGTTAATTATTCTAAATTTATGTTTTATATATATATATATATATATATATATATATATATATATATATATATATATATATATATATATATATATATATATATATATATATATATATATATATATATATATATATATATATATATATATATATATATATATATATATATATATATATATATATATATATATATATATATATATATATATATATATATATATAAGTATGTTTATATATATATTTATTTATTTAAAAAATATATATATACTTTGAAATTATTTATATATTTTAGATCCTTAAGCTCTTGAGAGATTTATTGAAGTTCTAAACCTAGATCAAGCCTATGTGAATGGAATTAATGGGGATGATTAGTGAATGACCATTTCTTGGTTCATTCACTAACCTTGATTTAATTATGTGTATTTTATTTAATCCTTGCATGTTTAAGGTACACACACCACCTAGCCTAGGCTCTCCTAGATCTAAGGACTTGTTTGCTTGTTATTATGTATTTATGTCATGCTTATTCAAAGGGTTAGAGAAACTTTGATTTGAACCCATTCAAAATTAGTGACACAATTAAGGACAATAATTAAGGACTTTGATTAGAAAACTTAGAAAATTTATTGTGATTAGGATTGATACCCTCTTGACTTGAAATTTGAACCACCTAAACTTAGTGACATTCTCAGCCTTGGGGAAAATTTTCACTGATTTTTGAAATCATTAAGACCATTAATTAATTTTCTAAGTCTTAAATCCTTAATTAGCCCTTAAACCTTCCAAAAAAATGTAATAAATCATGTTTAAATCCAAAAAATATGCTTAAGACCTCTAAATAACCAGAACTCAAACCTCAATTTATGAAAATTAAAATCTCTTTGATTTGATATCAATTATGCCCTTAATTTAATTTTAATTGAAAATCAATATTTAATTAATATAATTAATTTATAATAATTTAAAATTCCAAAAATTTCCTAAACACTTGGGAATCTCTCCCTAGGTCATTCCTGACCTTTGGAGCTGATTTCAAGGAGTGGGGATCTTATTTGGACCAAAATCACAAAAATGCATTCTAATTAAGTAATTTCAATAATTCAATAAATAGTCAAAATTTCAAACATTCATAACTAAATCTAGAAAAATCCAAATCACCCAAACTCACTTGCATTCAACTCCTAATAAGGTATAATTTTTATTAAAAATATTAAATTCTAGAAATCTGTAATATTTCAAAAGATCAACAAATTGGTCAAATTGTAGTTAAAATCTAGTTCAGAATTTCAAACCTTCGTAATAAAATGTAGAAAAATTCGATTTCAACGTACTTACTATCTAACTGATTGTAGTGAGGTCTAGTATTTTAATAAAATACAAACATTCTAGAATTTGAGCTTAATCAAAAAGTCAATTTCTAACCCCTTAATTAAAAGATTAAAATATTCCAAAAATTCTTAAAAACTCAAAATCATTCTAATACTCCAGAAAGTATTAGTTTAATGCTTAAAACATTCAATAAAATTTTTAAAATATAACAACCATCCTAAAGATGAAGTTTATTGGCTGGACTACTCCGGGCTGCGGGGCTAAGTGTCCTAAGGAGGCTGGTTCCTCGAGCCTGGTGGCACAACGCCCAGGCCTACGAGGCTATTAACTTAGCCCCAAGGAAGGTGAAATAAACTTCACGGCCTCGGTGTGAAACAAAGGTGATATCCAACAAATATCTAAATGAATCTTAAAATTAATCTTAAGCCTAATACTTGAATTCAAACTTAAATCCCTTTAATCTTTCAACAAATCGAACCTTAGATAACTTTAACTAATAATCCTAATTAGGACACATCAAAACCACATGACCTACCTCACACACTTTAGATGGTTTGCTAGGATCACCAACTCTAGTTTTAGGATAGGCCAGTGTTTTACTTTCTGCAGTTGTGTGCTGAATTTTCGAGCTTTTACTGCATGCTGTTTGCTAGTGTAGAACTGATGTGTTTATTTACTTACTTCCTGCATTCTGTGATTGATTGTACGTTAGATTTACCCCTAAGTTAGGAGCGAATTATACTTGTGCAATCTTATGCAGGTGGCCATGCTCATACAAGGAGCTGAAATTAAAGGGGGCAGTTAATAAAAATATATATATACTCTTTGCACAGATACCTGCCGCGCTTAAGACCCCCTTTAAATAAAAAGAGCATGGACAAATGTGGCTAAAAAATGCATTTCAAATTTTCATATTATAACTACTTGGGATTGAATATACAACTGTTGATTATTAGGATAACCTTGCAGGATCGAGTCTAGATTTTTCAATTTTTATTAATATAAATTCGATTTGATATGGTTGTATTTATTTAAAATGATTTGAGATTGAGATATAAATATCCAATTTGAATTCCAATGAGGTGAAGACGTCCCTAAAGGGGAGAGTCTTCTTCCATTTGGAAGTCAAATTAGGATACTTTGCAAATATCCAAAGAGGAAAGATAACACCCCGATCAAGGGGGAGTTTCTTTCCATTTGGATATCCTGAACCAACGAATCAAGATGTTCGTGAGAAGATGAAGGATTGGACGACGAGAAGAATCCCAAATCTCAAAGTCATTTGATTTAGGATTAGAAATCCGGGTTGTAGTTAGTGGTGCCCGGCCACTTTAATTTCTTGTAATTTTTGAGATGTAATAATCAGTGGCACTTGCCATATGGACATTCAATTTGATATATTTAATTTCATTGATTTATTTAATTGATTTCGCATTAGAACTCTTGCTTTTTTAAGTTTTTTTTATTTGCATGCCGCATTTGATTTAGCCTTGAATTCGAATTTAGGCTCTTAGGGGTCTGTCAAAAATTCTTCTACTTTAATTAAATAAAATTTTTAAGATAAGATAGAAAATCTAAACGGTCATATGAAGTAAGCTCGGACTCGCCGAGGGTTTTTCATGCATCATATTAAGTCTTCTCTACCTTGTTAGGCATCTCCCCGCCTGCGGGTTCTGGCAGACCACCTGGCCTATAAGGGTGCTGATCTGTCAAGGGGATGTTATGCAATCTCTAGGGAAAAACCTATTTTCTAAGCCAAAATTTTTAGACTGCTACATACAAATTTTGCATTCAATCGAGTCAATTAGCATGCATCGTATTAGTAACAAATATAAAAGAGTCTAATATTTAATTGCATCTATTTAAACATCAAATACCCGACATAAGTTAAAGGGGTCAATTAAGGACCCGCTCTAGATGTCGACCTCATTCTTCTAAAATTTTCTAATTAACGTCCCTACCACTCTACAAAAAGATCGGACTCATATTTTAAAATCGTTTAGGTGGTTTAGCTGGCTCCCCAATCCAGGCCGGGGTAACTCCAGATTTGCACTGCACTAGCTAGGTTCGGGTCACTTTTTCAGTACCCAATTTAGACTTAGGTTCTGAGGCAAGCTCGGGCTACAAGACCTCAACCTCCGGGAATTGAATCCCAAATTTCTAATAAAATTGATCATTCAAATTAAAAATCTCTTTCAATCAAATTCAAGCCCAACACTTAGGATAGGGTGGGGCATTTCTGAATTGTTTCAGAATCTCAAGTGCCTCCTACCTTTTTTCCTTTGACTTCAGAAATAAGTGTTCAACATTGAACCAATCCCTATTGAAAATTTCTACCCTTTTTCTCCTTTGATATCGATCTTTGAAAATCTAAATAAAATTTACACCGCTATTTTAATTGAGAGTATTCATAGGAAATTCTTATTTCCTATGATGTAATTAACTACGAGGGCTTGCGCTCGTAGGAGATTTAGAAACCCAGACCTGATTTTTAAAATCAACTTTTTCAAAATTCCTAATTAATTTTTTTCGGGAAAAATCAAAATTTCAACGATCATTACCTCCATTTTCAAATGATCAATAGTGATTGATAACTTCTTTCCTCGGAGAGATATATCAATTTCTATTGTGATTTTGATTATGAAATTAACGATCTCTTACTCGAATTATTATAGTTAAACAATTGATTGAATGTCATTTTGATCTTTCGAGATCATATGTCATTTCCCCTTGAGTTTGACTACGTTAATTCGGATGAATTTAAAATTCTAAAATTTGAACCCATTAGGGAACGATATGATCATCTCTCGAGGCAATATATTGTTCATAATGATGTGTTCAATTTTAAAATTCAGAATTAAATATTTCTCAAAGATAATTAAATATTTTTCAAAACTATACATACAAATAAATATTTTTTTTAATCAAAACAGTTACACAAAACCAACTAGATTAGTTGATGGAGTTAGGGTGGAAACACCTTATGCAGATTGGACTATAGAAGAACGTGACTTAGCACAATTAAATGCCAAATATTTTAATAGTTTCTTTTGTGCTTTAAAATCTGAAGACTACATTCGAGTTTCCACTTACAAAAGCGGAAAGGACATATGGGATAGACTTTGTATAACTTATGAAGGGATAAAGGAAGTTAAGCAATCAAGACTCAATATCTTGTTACATGACTATGAATTGTTTCGCATGAAACCTAATGAATCTATTTCAGACATGTACACAAGATTCACACAAATTGTCACTTCTTTGCATGCACTTGGTAGGGAATTAACTAATGCTGAAATGGTCAATAAGATTCTTCGTTGTTTACCTACTGCTTATGATGCAATAATTACTGCAATTATAGAGTCTAAATATCTGAATATTTATTCTATTGACAATCTTCTTGGTTCACTCATTGCTTATGAGCAAGGATTAAGTCAAAGAAAGATTGATGTAGGTGAACCATGAAAGGACAAGAATATTGCACTAAATGTGGAAGAGTTAGAGAGTGAACTTGATGAATATGATGACTTGAATAAAAATTTTGAGAATTTAAAATCATCATATGCTGAACTTGAAAAAAAAATTAAGAATTTTAACGATGAATCTGAGAGCAAGACATATAGAATCAATTATACGAATCGAATCTTGGAAGATATGAATTCATTTTACAAACTCACAATAAGAACTCTCGAGGATAATAGGAACCCCCTAAACTTGAAGATTTTACAAATCCTAAATATTATCCTAAATTCATGAAATCCCTTAGAAGACAATCATATGGAAGAAAACATAGGAATATTTTTCCTAATGTTAAATATAATAATTGTGGATTTTTGGGACATATAGCTCACACCTGTACTTTAAAGATGAAAACTAATTTGGTGTGGAGAACAAAGATGCATGAACCTAGACATATCATACTTGCATCTGATTATAAATTTTATAAAGGTAAACCCAAACTTGTTTGAGTTCCGAGGTCTAACATTTGAGAATTTTGCAGGAGTGCTCTCACACAAGATCTCGTGAGAGCATATGGTACCTGGACAATGGATGTTCAAAGCATATGACTGGAGATACTGCTCAATTCATAACGCTGGAAGCCAGGAGTGGAGGCAAGGTTACACTTGGAGATAATACCACAAAGAAAGTGGTTGGATCAGGTATGATTGGAAATTTGAAAAACTTTTTCATAAACAATGTGTTATTAGTTGAAGGCTTAAAACATAATTTGCTAAGTATAAGTCAGCTATGTGATAAGAGCTATAATGTAAAATTTTTACCTACTAGCTGCATAATAAGCCTAAATGGGAAAAATATTTTAAATGGAAAAAGGGTAAACAATGTCTACATGCTAGATTTAAATTGTATTCAATCTCCTACTGCTTTTTGTTTGAAAACTGTTTCTGATGAATCATGGCTTTGTCATAGAAGACTTTGTCATTCTAGTATGAAAAACCTTAGGAGAATTACCCAAAAGAACTTAGTGAGAGGTATACCCAAACTAGACTTTACTAAGGACCACCTTTGTGATGCATGTCAATTAGGAAAATAAGTGAAGTCCTCTTTTAAGTCCAATAAAGATCTTAGGACCAGTAAACCTTTAAAAATTCTACACATGGATCTTTTTGGACCTGTAGGCACTGTAAGTCTAGGAGGGAAGGTATACGGATTTGTTATAGTGGATGATTTCTCAAGATTCACTTGTGTTAGATTTCTTTTTTATAAGAGTGAATCGTTTGAGAAATTCAGAAATTTTTCTACTTGGATTCAAAGGAAACTAGGGAGTGAAATAATTTCTATACAAAGTGATCATGGAAAAGAATTTGAAAATGAAAGATTTGAAAATTTCTGTAAAGAAAAAGAGATTGATCACAATTTTTCTGCACCTAGAACCCCTCAACAAAATGGGGTAGTTGAAAGGAAAAACAAAATATTAATAGAAGCCGCCCGAGCAATGTTAGCAGAATACTCACTTTCTAGATATTTTTGGGCTGAGGCGGTTAGCACTGTATGTTATGTTCTGAACAGGGTGAATGTGAGATCAAATTTGAATAAAACACCCTATGAGTTGCTAAAAGGTAGGACACCTAATTTGTCTCATTTGCATGTATTTGGTTGCAAGGTGTTCATACATAATAATGGAAAATTTGCTTTAGGAAAATTTGATCCAAAATCAGATGAAGGAATTTTTGTTGGATATTCAAGTGTTGGAAAATCTTATAGGATATTCAACAAAAGAACTTTAGTCATTGAAGAAACCACACATGTTGTATTTGATGAATCTAGAAATTTGGAAGAGTCAAATGTTGTTGAAGAAGAGATTGAAGAAAACTCTCAAAAGATTGATAGATTAAATTTGGAAGAAAATGTGGAAGAGAATTTGGAAAGAGAAAATCATTTGCCTAGAGATTTGAGATTTTCTAAAAACCATCCAAATGAATTGATTATAGGTGAACCAAGTGAGGGTGTTAAAACTAGGCATAGATTAAACAAGGAAGTCAATCATTCAGCCTTTATTTCAACTATTGAACCCACTAACATTGATCAAGCACTTTCTGATGAATTTTGGATATTGGCCATGCAAGAAGAGTTAAATCAATTTGTAAGAAATAAAGTTTGGGAACTAACTACAAGGCCAAAAGATCAAAGTGTTGTTGGAACCAAGTAGGTGTTCAAAAATAAAATGAATGACTTATGAGTAGTCATTAGAAATAAGGCTAGATTAGTTGCTAAGGGATATAATCAAATTGAAGGATTTGATTTTGAGGAGACTTTTGCCCCTGTAGCTAGACTTGAAGCAATTAGGGTTTTACTAGCCTTTGCCTGTTTTAAAGGTTTTAAATTGTTTCAAATGGATGTCAAGAGTGCCTTTTTAAATGGGGTAATTGAGGAAGATGTTTTTGTAGAACAACCTCCAGGTTTTGAAAATTCTAAATTTTCAAATCATGTTTTCAAGTTAAAAAAGGCATTATATGGATTGAAACATACACCTAGGGCTTGGTATGAGAGATTGAGCACCTTCCTACTTGAAAGATCTTTTGAAAAAAGAAGTGTAGATACAACTCTCTTTTTAAGGAAAATTGAAAAGGATAAACTTATTGTTCAAATTTATGTGGATGACATCATCTTTGGATCTTCAAATAAAAATCTTTGTGATGATTTTTCTAAAATAATGAGTAGTGAATTTGAAATGAGTCTAATGGGAGATTTAAATTACTATCCAGGATTTAGCATTAAACAACTTGAGGAAGGTATTTTTCTTAGTCAAACTAAATATATTAAGGACATCCTCAAAAAATATGAAATGGACAATGCTAAACCTGTAAGTACACCAATGAGTTCCTCAGTTCAGTTGGATAAGGACCTTAAGGGAAAATCTTTTGATCAAAAGAAATTTAGAGGGATAATTGGATCTTTACTTTACTTGACTGCTAGCCGACTAGATATTATGTTCAGTGTTTGCTTATATGCTAGATTTCAATCAGATCCAAAAGAATCATATTTGACAGCAGTGAAAAGGATATTAAGATATTTACTAGGAACTCAAAACTTAGGGATTTGGTATCCTAAGTTTAGCTCTTCATTTGAAATTATTGGTTACTCAGATTCTGACTTTACAGGCTGTAGAGTGGATAGGAAAAGCACTTCTGGAACATATCAATTCGTTAGAAATTCATTAGTTTCATAGTCTAGTAGAAAACAAAATTCAGTGGCACTATCTACTGCAGAAGCAGAATACATTGCATTAGGAAGTTATGTGGTACAAGTACTTTGGTTAAAATAACAGTTGATTGATTTAGGATTAACTATAGGCACTATTCTAATTTATTGTGACAATACTAGTGCTATTTGCATTTCCAAAAATCCTATTCAACATTCTAGAACCAAACACATTGATATAAGGCATCATTTCATAAGGGATCATGTATCCAAGGGAGAAATTGAACTCACACATGTTTCAACTGAAAATCAACTTGCAGACATTTTTACAAAACCTTTAGCCTTTGATACCTTCAATACATTAAGAACAAGGCTTTGTGTTATTGATTTGAATGCTTAAATAAAAATGTTTTTTGCAACATTGATATTTATGTTTTCTTAGTTTATTTGTCTTTGATTTTTTGTTTTGAATTTTGTGATTTTTGAGTATTTTGATTGAGCTTATTTTAGAGTCTGTGGTTTTGTCTTTGTTTTCTGTGTTTTAAATGTTTTGTTGCGTTAGTGTTTATTTTTTTTATTGTTTTAGTTGTCTTTATTAAAAAGTTAAGTATATTTTTTTAGTTGTTTTAATATTATGAAAAGAATATGTAATCCTTTTCGTTAATATCAATGCATGTTGTACTTGATTCAAATTTGGTTTGTTTTTGGAATGTGGTTAATTTTTATGAATTTTATTAGACTTATTTAATCTTAATTGTGCTTAAATTAGATAGTAATTTGAGATTAATTACATTAGAAAATCTAGTCTTTCTAAATTTAAAAGTTGTTTATAACTTGTTATAATTAGAACTTTTAAATTCATGTTTATTCATTTAGACTACATAAAAGTTAATATTATTATTGCAATATAGATATTTTCTTACTTTATATTTCTATGCTCAAGTGATATTTATGCACTTAGAAATATTTGAAATTTTAGATTATTGATTTTGGAAAGATTTGGTCTCAATTACTCTTGAAAATTGTACAAAGAGTACAAAAATCAAAAGGAATGCGCAAAGATTCACAAATATGAAAAAGATGCACAAAATTAGCCCAATGTCAAAAGATGCACAAAAATGTGCCCAAAAAAAAAATTGAAAAAGATGCGCAAAGCGTCACATGTGATAATTCTCTTCTTTCCAAATTCTTTCAATCTCTTAATTCAAATTGATCTTATGTTCATTTATATTCTATTAAACTTTGAAATATATAATTTTTATACATCTCTCTTGTAATGATTTTCTATATTCGAATGTCTAAATTGAATCATGTCTTTAATAAATTCTTCTTATTTATAATCTTATATCACTTCTTAAATTTTATGAATTTCTATAATTGACATAATGTTATTAGTTTTAGATTGCATAACTTATCACAATCACCATTTAGATTAAATTTTCAAATGAATTTCATATAATTATTTATATTTCTTGTCTATTTCTTCTTCACTTTTTGTTGTTGTCAAAAAGGGGGAGAAATTCTTGTGTTTGTATGTTTAGTTTTTATTTGTATTTTGGTTTTATGTTTAACTTTGAAATTTTGTTAAATTTTTAAAAAAAAAATAAAAAAAAAAAATTCTGTGGTTCAAAATGCCTCCTTATTTTCATGTATTCATAAATTCAGGGGGAGTTTAGGAGATTTATTTAAATTGAAATCATACAAACAATAATTATTTTGCCATCATCAAAAAGGGAGAGATTGTTAAAATAGTTGCTATTTGCATGCTTTACATTTTTGCAACTTGTATAGTTTTGATGATTCCAAACATTATTATTCAAATGTGTATTTATCTCCTAACAATTTTAGAAGATTTGTACTTGCTCTTGTGTGTACTAACATTTCAGGAAAATCAGACTCCAGACTACGAAAACTTCAAATCAAATTCAATATGAGATACTTTGTGAATTTGAAGCTTGTATTTTTCTTTGAATTGAATTTGAAAGGGAGTGATTGTAATTGAGTGAATAAAAACACACATACACACATAAGGAGATCATATATAAATTATACTGATCGTACGGTACGATATACAATCGTACGGGACGATCAGATAGTTATCTCCTATTGAGCACATAGAACGAATAGGAACTGACTTGAAAAATTTTCTAAGTCCTATTCGTCTGGGATGAAATAATTATCGTCCAGGACGATCTGGTCTCTATAAAATTTTTGTCCAGACGAAATTAATTATCGTCAGAAAATGATCTGCTCTCTGTAAAAATTTCGTCCTGATGAAATTAATTATCGTTCAGGACGATCTGGTCTCTATAAAATTTTCGTCCAGACGAAATTAATTATCGTTAGAAAACGATCTGCTCTCTGTAAAAATTTCTTCCAGACGAACAAATTTTTGTCCTGACGATTAACCGACTTAGAACAGATTTTAGCAGTTTTCTAGACCGACCTAGTAATAACTGTTCGTACCGGACAAACTTAGTTCGTACGGGATGATCAGTGTGTACGAATACATTTCGTGCACATATACAAATAGGGTCGTTTCAAAGAATTTAAGTAAAATCGTCCAGGACGATCCACGATCGTACGAGACGATCCACTGCGTACAAAATTAAAAATTTGTAGTTTTTGGACGGTTTGTCTTGTCTTTTGTATATATAGTCCAAATTAGACTGTCACCCAATCTTTTTATCATTTGATCTTCGTGCCTCTTGAGAGAATAGCTAAGGAGAGAGTGGAAGAGTGCATTCAAAGGAGGATTCCTACCATTGGAGCGTAAAGGCTTCACTTGGAGTTCAAAGGTAAGAATCTCTACTTGTGAATTGGGATTACTTCACTCTTTTCTTTCTTCCTTCTAGATTTCTTGTGAGAAGATAAGTCAAGGAGATCTGGTTCGCTGCCGACACTTGGAGAGTGTGAATAGCCGAAAGGATCGCTTCCTACACTTGGAGAGTGTGAATAGACGGAAGGGGTCTCTGCCCACACTAGGAGAGTGTAAAAGGACGGAAGGGTTCTCTGCCCACACTAGGAGAGTGTGAAAGGAAGAAAGAGTTCTCTGCCCACACTAGGAGAGTGTGAAAGGACGGACGACTCTCTGCCAACACTGGGGATTATGTAAAAGGACAATGGTTCTCTGTCGCACCGGGTAGTGGTGAAAAGAGTGTGTTGTAAAGGCTTCTCCGCCTTGCTGTGGGTGCAAAAGGAGAGTCACTATTTGTTTTAGTGCAATACTCAGAGGGTGCCTCTGATGAGTGGATGTAGGTCTGGTTATAGACCGAACCACTATAAATCTGGTGTCATTTACAGTTTTTTATGTTTTAGCATTTTATTTTAATTTTTAACAACTCTATGGTTGAAAAATATTTTCTAGAAAAACTTTAAAAGAAAAATTTTCATTTCGGTTCAACTTAATCTTCAAAGAGGGATTAAATTTTTAAACTACCAATTCACCTCCCCTCTTGGTAGCCTTGGGACATTAACTTAGGCTTAACAACCTAATGACTAGATTCAACAGCATTATCCCTTCGACTTGGTCAGGTAGACAGGCCCAACAGCAAGCCCGTATTTGGCGAACTGATTTTCCTCGAACTAGGCAGGGTATAGGCTATTCTCAAGAGAATCAGTCCCCTTCCTCCAACATTAGGGTTGTTTCTCATTCCTATCCGGTTGTTTCCATCTCCGATGATGAAGACCCGGAGGAGAATGAGGACAGGGTCCTTGAAACTCCACGTGAATTCGAAGATGGCACCAGTTCTGCCATGGATGAGTTGTGTGAGATTTGGGCACTGAATTGGATCCTCGACCCATTTTTCATAGCGCTTTACTATCCGAATTAGAGGCTCAAGAGTATGTTGCACTCATTTCTGAGTTTAAAGATTATTTTACCTGGAACTATACAGAGATGCCCAATTTAGATCCAGAAGTAGCAGTCCATAAGTTAGCTATTAGTCTGGATGCAGTCCCTATTAAGCAGTCACCTCGTCGGATGAAGTTAAAGATTGAACAATAGGTGATCGCCGAGACTAAGAAACTTATAGAAGCTGGTTTCATTCATGAAGAGAAGTATCCCACTTGGCTTGCCAATGTCGTTACAGTCCGGAAGAAGAGTGGTCAAATCTGTGTCTGTATAAACTTCCGTGATTTGAATAAGGCATGTCCTAAGGATGTATTTCCTCTTCCTATCCCTGAACTCATGATTGATATTGCTTCGTCCCATAGCATTTTTTCCTTCATGGATGGTTCATCTGGTTACA
Organism: Dendrobium huoshanense; assembly: GCA_016618105.1. Classification (NCBI taxonomy): domain Eukaryota; kingdom Viridiplantae; phylum Streptophyta; class Magnoliopsida; order Asparagales; family Orchidaceae; genus Dendrobium; species Dendrobium huoshanense. The sequence goes on along the minus strand of CM028352.1, from coordinate 27,007,864 downwards.
ATTAGATAAAGATGGCCCCTGAAGATGAGAAATTTACTACTTTTTGCACTCCTATTGGTGTATTTTATTACAAGGTGATGCCCTTTAGCCTCAAGAATGTCGGGACCACCTATCAGCGTGACATGACTATCATTTTTGATTAATTGATTCATGAGCAAGTTGAATGCTATGTGGATAATTTAGTGGTCAAAAGCAAAGTCCGTAGTGATCACCTCCAAGACCTACGAATCATTTTTGAGCTCTTAAGAAAGCATGATTTGAAGATGAATCCCCTAAAGTGTGCATTTGGAGTTAGTCCAGAAAAGTTTCTTGGTTTTATTGTTCGCTACTGTGGCATTGAGATTGATCCCTCCATGATCAAGGCCATAGTGGACTTAAAACCCCCTAGGAGTCTTACCCAATTGAGGTCGTTTCAAGGTAAGCTCGCTTTCTTGCAGAGATTTATCTCCAATCTTGCCGGTAGATGTCATCCCTTTACTACTTTAGCAAAGAAGGATGCCTGCTTTCATTGGGATAAGAATTATCAGGAGGCCTTTGAGAGCATAAAGCGCTACCTGATGAGTCCCCCTGTTTTAGCTGCACCCATCCCTGGTAGACCGTTGATCCTTTACACTACAGCCTTGGATGAGTCACTTGGTATACTTTTAGCTCAAGAAAATGATTAAGGTAAAGAAAATTCCTTATACTATCTTAGCAGACATTTGATTCTTACAGAGCTAAAATACCCGACAATGGAAAAGCAGTGTTTGGCTTTGATCTTTGCTGTGCAGAAGCTTAGACACTATATGCTCTCACACAAGATCAGTTTGATATCTCGAGTCAACCCTTTGCAATACCGGATGACCCGTCTGACTTTGTCAGGTCGTCTAGCACGTTGGTCATGATTTTACTGCAGTTTTACATTACCTATGTTCCTCAGCAGGCCGTCAAAGGACAGGCTCTAGCTGACTTTCTTGCTTCTCACCCGATCCCTGCAGATTCCCCACTTAATGACGATTTGCCTGATGAATTAGTCATGAGCGTGGAAGAGCAGGAGTTCCCTACCTGAGAGTTTTACTTTGATGGAGCCTCATCCATCAAATCACTACGTCCTTACGAAACTTCTGTGGTTAGGGTAGGTTTGGGGCTCGTTTTTGTGTCTCATGAAGGTCATACCCTTCGCTACTCCTACAGTCTTTCTAATCCTCGTACTAATAATGAAGCTGAATACGAAGCCCTAATTGTAGGACTTGAGTTGGCTATTCATATGAGCATCGTGCGGGTGAAGATCTTTGGAGATTCCCAACTAATTATTAATCAAGTAGCTGAAATTTTCAAAGTTCTCAAACCTGAGCTCTTGCCTTATCACGATAGGGCAATGGAGTTCTTGTGTTTAATCCCTAAAGTAACTTTAGTTAGAGTCCCTCGATCTGAGAATGGTAGAGCGGATGCATTAGCTAAACTTGCTAAGGAGTTGGCTGACCCGACTGGAAATCTAGTATCGATTGTTGTCAAATATTGACAAGCCTTGTGTTCCGCGGACTTGTCTTCCCCTGATCAGACCCTCACAGTGTTCACTGTTGAGGAAGAGTCAGATTGGAGAATCCCCTTTATTGAGTACTTGAAGCGTGGTAAGCTTTCGGATGATCGCTCTCTTGCCGTTCAGATTAGAAAGAGAGCTTTGTCCTTCTCCTATGTGAATGAAACCCTATACCGATGCTCTTTTGATCAGATGTGGTTACATTGCCTCAACAACGAGGAGGCTCGTAAGGTCATGGGCGAGGTATATGAGGGACTTTATGGTGCTCATCAATCCGGACCTAAGATGAAGGTCAGAATTAAACGTCTTGGTTATTATTGGCCGACTATGATCTGTGATTGCATGGAGCATGCTAGGAGGTGCCACCAATGCCAGATTCATAATATTGTCATCCATCAACCTCCTAATCCACTGCACCCCACTGTGTCTTCTTGGCCTTTTGAGAGTTGGGGTACGGATGTAGTGGGTCCTATTGACCCTCCTTCCTCAAAGGGTCAAAGGTTCATTCTGGCTGCTACTGATTACTTCTCTAAGTTGGCAGAAGCTATCCCGCTTAAGGAAGTCAAATCAGAAGATGTGATGTGCTTCTTTCGCGATCATGTTGTCTACCGCTTTGGTGTTCCGCACCGTATAATTTCAGATAACGGTCCGTCTTTTAGAAGCACCAAAATTGCTAGATTTGCCCGCCGCCATAACATAAATTGGCGTTATTCCTCGATTTATTATCTTAGGGCTAATGGTTTGGCTGAAATATTCAACAAGATCTTAGTCCAATTGATAAGAAAAATACTTGTAGCAAATAAAAGAGAATGGCATGACAAATTGCCTGAAGCATTATGGTCTTATAGGACTACATACCGCACGCCTACTCAGTCTACACCATATACTTTAGCTTTTGGGGTTGAAGCTGTCCTCCCACTAGAGGTCGAGCTCCATTCTTTGCGTGTAGCAGTTAGCCACAATCTATCTCACGAAGATAATTCTCGATACCGGTTGGAAGAACTTGATGATTTAGAAGAGCTTCGTTTGCAAGCTTATCAGAACCTTAAGTTGTACCAGGCCCGTATGGCCCAAGCACATGATCGCCTTGTTCGACCCCGTGCTTTTCAAGTCGGGGAATTAGTCCTTGTTTTGCGTAGGCCTTTCATCTTGCGTTATCGTCGAGGTGGTAAGTTTGAGCCTATTTGGGAAGGTCCATTCGTTGTAGAGGAAGTATACGAAGGTGGATCTTACTTGCTAGTTGATGCAAATGATGTTCATCCCATGCCTGTCATCAATGGACAGTACTTGAGAAAATACTACGCTTGAGTTTACACATCGCAAGGGGCATCCCCCGCCACTTGTAAATATCCCTCTATATAAATATGACTCTAAAATATTTCTTGTACTTTTCGGCAGTCCGTGGCCACGACAATTTGTCATCTACCACATAATGTTTGTCATGCAAAGTATGAGATCATCCTTAAGGGTTGTATATAAATACACCGTAGGGATGTTTGTGCTCACTTTCACACTCACTAATCACTTCGGTATTGTTGCACAAAATTACCTTTCCAGCCCCCGTTAAGGGTTGGCGCTTCCCAGTTTCACTTGTCACCTTCAAGTGTGGTCTGGGATATCAAAACTACTAGTTTGAATTCTTATGGAATATGATATTGGGTCCATCCTCGATCTATACTAGTCAAATAATATGATGTTGATCCGTTGTCACTATGTGAATTTCTCTACAAATTTTATTGTAGCAACTGTGCTCCCCAGTTCATTCATGTGAGTTGAATGTGGCCTGGGTTACCAAAGCCAATGTTTAGTTTCTTTGTAGATCCTGTATACAATATTTCTCTCTCCCCAGTTTTATTCATGTGGCGAGTATGGCCTGGGTTATTAAAGCCAACAATTTCCCCCTCTCTTTATAAAAAAAAAAGCTCTTAATTGAGTAAAATCGGTTGCTCTTGTCACAGGTGGAACCTGGTTCTACACTCCAAGAGCCTAAAGTCCCTCCAAATTCTCTTCTTTTCTCTCCTTAAAGCATTTTGATTATTACTTAGGAGATGATTGTGTCCATTCATGCTATTATGGTCACTTATAATGGAGATGTTTTTCCTCCCCTATGATGTAGTACATCTTACTCTAGATGTTAACATAACTTCTTAGTGGATTTTGATCTCCTAGTAGAAAGTCAATCCCCTACCTCCTTTAGCAACATAATTTCCCATGGAAAGCTTACTCTTAGCTACAAGGATAGCATCTTTGAATGCATAAATATTGATTGTACTTCTCACATGGTCCCATCAGTTAGCATGGGTGTTACCACTGTGATCCCTTTAGTGATCATTAATTTTTTTTTATATGATGATTGTTGTTCTTAGTGGCAAGAGTGTCCCCTTTCCACTTCAATTGCTATTTCTTTAATATGAAATTATTCTTTCTACTCGGCTATTTGTATATTTCCTTTTTTTTAGAGAGATATACATCAGTTGATTGTTTCATGTCGTACATGATTTTAGTTTACCTAAGGAAATTCTACTTATATTTGGATTACTCATGTCCACGACGATTTGTCCTCTACCATGTGGTAACTAAAATATGAGTTTGAGTTTTCTTAGATGATGAATTACTTACTTCTTTGGCTTCCTCACAGCACCATGCACATGAGCGTTGGGTGGTTGTTGAGCCCTTTTCCTCTTCTTATCACCGCGGCATATGCGTCCGACGGTATTAGAGTGTAGAGTTCCCTTTTTCTAGTTGGGAGAGCCCGACAGAGTCCCTGGGAGGCATTCCTTACCACTTCTTTCCTCTTCTTATCGTCGCGGCATATGCGTCCGACGGTATTAGAGTGTAGAGTTCCCTTTTTATGGTTGAGAGAGCCCGACAGAGTTCCTGTGAGGCATTCCTTACCACTTCTTTCCTCTTCTTATCACCGCGGTATATGCGCCCGACGGTATTAGAGTGTAGAGTTCCCTTTTTCTGGTTGAGAGAGCCCGACAGAGTCCCTGGGAGGCATTCCTTACCACCCCTTTCCTCTTTTGATCGCCGTGGCATATGCAACCGACGATATTAGAGTGTTCTTTCCTCTTCGTATCACCTTGGCATATGAGCCAGTGATAGTAGAGTGTACCTTTCCTCTTCTGATCGTCATGGCATATGCGCCCGACAGTATTAGAGTGTTATTCTTTCCTCTTTTCATCGTCGCGGCATATACGCCCGACGGTATTAGAGTGAAGAGTCCCCTTTTTTGGTTGAGAGAGCCCGACAGAGTCCCTGGGAGGCAATCCTTACCACCCCTTTCCTCTTTTTATCGCCGCGGCATATGCGCCAGGGAAAGTAGTGTACATTTCCTCTTCCGATCGCCATGGCATATGCGCCCGACAGTATTAGAGTGTTGTTCTTTCCTCTTTTCATCGCCGCGGCATATGCGCCCGACGATATTAGAGTGTCGTTCTTTTCCTCTTCTGATCGCCGCGGCATATGCACCCGACGATATAAGAGTGTTCTTTCATCTTCGTATCACCTTGGCATATGCGCTAGTGATAGTAGAGTGTTCTTTCCTCTTCGTATCGCCGCAGCATATATGCCCGACGATAGTAGAGTGTACCTTTCCTCTTTTTATCGCCGCGGCATATGAGCCCGACGATAGTAGAGTGTTTCTTATGGACTTTTTGTGTTCTCCTTAACTCTATTCCCTTTGATTATGACTTGGGTATTTGATATGATTTCCAATTAATTCCCTTCTTTCCGCATCATCTTAGATATTTGTAGTAGTTGATCGTTGAATTCTATTCAGTTTTTTGAGATTTCACTTCGACTTGGCTCGTGTGAGCATGAGACTTTCCTTCTCCAATCCTCCCACTTTGGTTGGGCGGATGATTGACTTGTTCTCTCCCTTTATTAATTTGGTTCTCATTAGTTGATTGCATTTTCTTAGTGAGTTTCCTTGGTTGACCTTAAGGTTGTATCTTTCTAGAGTTAGGAAGGTCAACGCCAATATATACGGTTCACCCATTATTCTCCGCATATGTTGGGGGTCCGTTTGTTGACCTCGATTTTGGCTTGAATGTGCTCGAGCCCTTTAGATCGATTTAATCGAACCCCATCGAGCCCAATTCGAGCCTGAATCGACCCGACTCGAGCCGGATCAGACTCGACTGTGTTCAGTTAGACTCGATTGGTTTGTTTTCTTCGCGTCGTACTTGATTTAATTTAATTGATATTTATTCTGAACCTGATTTTATACGATTAATTTTGTTATGTCGGCTTGAGCCCGAATTGGTTTGAATTGAGCTGAATTCGGACTCGAATCTAGCCCAATCTCAGCCAATTTAATCTGATTCAGCCCAATACGATTCAACTAAAAGCCATTCAACTTTCAAAATATTTTTGAATTCATTTTCTGTATTAGGTAATGATCTCGACAGTTCATATTGCCCCAAAATCTGAATTCTGCCGCAGCCACAGACGCCAGTCGCGTGAACCCTCAAACGAGCAATGGACTCAAATGACTTTACAAAGAAGCAGACTGTCGGAGAGCTATTCTAGTCTCTCGAGCGAAGGAGAGCATTTAGAAAGCCGAGAGAAGCCTTCGACTAGAGGCGGCTTCGACCCTCATTTTCTCTTCTCTCACGCACGCCCGCTCTCTCTCTCAGTCTCTCAGTTCCGAACCCCTGCTCCCTTTCTCATGACCGACCCCCTTCCTACTTCTCTTGTTCGGAAAACAACCCAACGACCCGACTTCCCCTGTTCCCGCCGCCTGGACGGACCCCGACCTTGCTCCGGACCGAACCCGAGCTCGACGGCAGCCACCCGAACTCCCGCTCTCGGCTTTGCACGCCTGAACCAGATCCAAAGCCGCTCGGATCGCTACCTGGACAAAAATATAAATGAAGTTTCATTGGCGTATCTGTCACTATTCCTTTAATCCTCCTGTCATTAGGAAATGCATTCATTTTTTTCATGTTAAAGCCTAGCATAGTCTATGATGATCGTAACTGATTTTTTATCTTAGTATTTTGGTCTATATGTTTCCCCAATAAGTTGGTTTGCCCCAAGTAATTTTGTGAAACTCTCATGATATTGATGCTTCGTGAGGGTCATTTTTGAGCTTGCCACAATATTTATTGTCTTTTTGTTTTGGAAGGAATAGTTGACAGTGAGTTTTACTTTTGATTCATGGTATGTGATCTAGGAGCTTTAGGTGTGATATGGCTATGCATCTAAATAAATTGTTTTACATCATTTATTAGACCTTGCATACAAGTCATTTGATTAAATGCCTCAGAAAATGGTTACTTCTACCTCATGTCACGGTGAGTCTAATGAACTATCCAGTGTTGTTCTTTGTTGTTTGGCCTTGGTATGCTTATCTCATTGGCTGATGACGAGTTGATTTATATATATATCTGAAGTAGTAGCGATGTTTATTCTTGCTCATGTTGGTAATCAGAAATGACCTATGGTAGGAAGAGTTTTTATTATCTTTGGGAGATTTTCATGTGCCTCACGTGCTCCATATAATTGTTTCTTTCTTTTTGAGCATTTTGTCGACAAATTAGTAGTCAACACTTTTTCTTAGAGAGAAAAGGGAGAAGTTAATAATCATTTCTTTTGAAGAAAATTCACTGTGAAGGCATTGGAATTGGATTTCTAGTGGAAGTGTCTTGATCGAAATTCTTGGGAAAATACTTTGTAATGAGCTCCTTGTGGAAAATAGTTGAATGGAACTATTTCTTTTGAAATTATTTGAATTAGTGCAATGAAAGTTTATGAGATATATATATGATGCTAGGAAGAGTTTAAGCTTAGAAGTGCGTTTCAACGTTATTTGTATACTTGAAAGTAGCGACCTATACACTTTTGCTAAGGTTTATGTCATGTTTAAAAAAAAAATCTTCTTTTATTTTATTATGAGATATGGAATAGGTATTTCTTGATGCCAAATCTTCGATTTTTGTATTCTCCTTTATCTAAATGTTGTAGACTACTTACTTGGTGAGATATCGCAAAAGGTTTTATAAAAGGTATGCAAAAGAGCATGTTTATTTATGATTATTTGAAAGACGAGTTCATTCGTTTATTATGTACATGAAGTTGATGCTTTATCATTACTTGTTTTATTTGATAAACGATTCGAAATCCCATGCTTAGGTTGTTAGAGATCGTGGGAAGGATAGTTTGTTTGTTATCAAAATATGCATATGAGTATTGCACCATTGAGAAATTGCATAAGCCTTGATAAAATGAAGAAAAATTTTTAAGTGAGCATTGGCTTATTACATTTACGCATGGCAAAGATTTATGTGGTTCGCTCTTTTGGAAAAATTTTCAATTATCATTTGCGAATGAATTGTTTAATAGTTTCTTGCATAGTGTCGATCAATTACACTTTGATAATAGTTCGGAAGGGCATACTCCCTCTTGAAATGTTGTGAAATGCTTTGTAAAAGTACTTCGTAGTTGTTGCTTTTCTTTATTCATTCCAAAATCTTGACGAGTCTTTGTAGTTTGTGGAAAGTATGAAAGCCCATGTTATTCTTTATCAAAATGTGCATCTATGGTATTTGTGAGAATGCTTGGTTGGGAAAGATTTTTTTTTATTTATCTAAAAAAAAAGGAGAATGTTGATGGGTAGTTTATGTGAGATTTTCACAAAAATTTGAGAGATTCTTGTTAGACTTGATTGTTTAAGCCTTGTCGATACTTGGGTTTCGTGATAATTAAAAACAAAAAAAATCTAATGCTTATAAGTGCCTTGAACCTCCATAGCTTTATTGGTTGTAAAGCTTCATACAAAGTAATGGACATGAGAAATCCTATGATATTTGGGTGGAGCTTTCATTGTTCATTTGTGAAATTTCCTATAGCTTTTGTGGAACTTCTCTCATTGGTTTTGTGGGAAATAGGTGCAGATTTTTAAGGTTTTCTCACTGTTTTTACGTAAGGATTCTCATCGCATTCGAATAGATCTTGCATTGCTTCTTGGTAAGGATTCCTGTAGTTTTTGTAAGTTTTCTCACTGTTTTTTTCGTAAGAAACAAGTGCAGAATTTGAGGTTGTATAGTTGTTTTTACATGAGAATTCCTATGGCCTTTAGGAGGATCTTTCCTTGCTTTATTTGTGAAAATTCCTGCAGCTTTTGTGGACATTTTCTCACTGTTTTTGTAAGAAATAAGTGCAAATTTATGGGGGGTTTTATCGCTGTCTTTGCATAGAGATCTTTGTGGCATTTGGATGAGTCATTCATGGCTCTTGTATAAGAATCCCTGCAACTTTTATATGGTTTTGTGGCTGATTTTTGTGGGGGATTAGTGCAGATTTTATTGTAAGGTTCTTGTGAAGATCGACATAGATTGACTCCTTTGGATATCGCTCTTATTTTATGTTGCAAAATCATATGCTTAACATACAAACACATGATTTCACTTGCCGATAGGAGATATTTATGCATTCTTTTATGTTTTAGTATTGAATACAAATGTGATTCCCTTTTGGATATCTTTGGTCATATATAACATGGAGATGAAATTTTGTTGGAAAGTAATGATATGTCTCATGCTTCAAGTAAGGGTTTCTCCACCGAATCAATGCAATAGTGTGTATTTTATGCAGTTGTGATTTTGACATGTCTTCTAGAAGTAGAAAATGGATGAATTTGCATTAAATTTTCTATCTTACAGTCATATTTTGGTTGAGCTTCAATATTAAATAATTCGATTTGGTCACCTATCATACAACTACAACTATCAACATCACATAGGCTTGGTTTCACTATGATAATTTTGGTGGAGACATAAAAAGTAATTTGATACATGCTTAGTCAGTGCATTTGTAGGTTCCAAACACATCTTTTATGTATTCCTTTAGCTATGAATCAATTAGGATGAGTTTGAGAGCTCTTACAAGATTTCTGACGTGCATTCATGACCCTTTAGATGAAGGTTTATATAAAATGTAGCGTTTCATATGATTGTTTGAAAGGAAAGTAACATTGTCTCTTTTATACACCCTTTTTTTATGAGATTTTGGGAAATGGGAAACGTTATGGGTTGGGTTATTGTTGGGGAACGAAATGTGGAAATCTTTCATTTGGTTCATGTGTTAGAAAAAAGGGATTTATGAATCGATTTATATTGGAAAATATTATAATTTGCTTTGTACTAAAAATTGGGTTTCTTATAACTTGTTTCCAATGTTTCTTTGCGAGTATTTGTATTTATTGAAGAGTTTTGTGAAGGTTTTGTGAGTCTTTTTTTTTGTATCGAGAAATTTTGTGACGAGTCTTGCAATTTGTTTTATGATAAATTTTTTTAATGTGTTTTTTTGTGAAGATTTCTTGATGGAGGGCTTCATAATGCCTATTCATTGAGGAATTTTCTCAAGCTACCCCACTCCAAATGAAAGGAGAGGCACTTGATTATGGGTTGTTGGGTAGGATTTTGTGTCCAAAAAAGGAATTTTGGTAGAAGGTTTTGTAGAGTTTTTGTGCCAAAACGAAAAAGAAAAGAGAAGTGATTTTGGTAGATTTTTTTTTGTAGAATTTTGTGTAGTAGCCCATTTGGAAGTTCCTGCAAGTTATTTTGAGATTTATAATTTTGTGGTTTAGTGACTTTTGAGGACAAGTGATATTTTCTCATTTGAGTTAGATTCCCTTAGTGTTTCTTTCTATAAGATTAGTTTTGGGGATTTGAAACATTAGAGAGCTTTGGGTTGGAAGATCTTTAGGGTCTTTTTGGAGCAAGATAGTCCTTGTTCATTTGGATTTTCTTCCCTTAGTGTTAGCGTCTAAAACATGGAATTTTGGATGAATGTAAAACAAAAGAGAATTTTATTCTTGGACTTAGTGTTAGGAGTTAGTCCCCCTTTAATGGTTATAAGATGTGTCTATAATATGTTGTAGGTAGAAGTCTTAAACATATCAAGTGCCTCATTTGGATTGTGGGAACATTAAAGGGCATTGTTAATGTTGCTTTAGGATACACTTGTCTTTAAAGAAGTGTGTCCAAAACAACAATGCCTACATCCCTTTTTCGTATTTGATTTTCGTTCTCTTTCTTTCTTTTGCATTTAGTCTCCTCTTGCTTTGCTTTTAGTATTCTTTATCGTTTCTTTCGTGCTTTGACACTACGCACTTGCAAAACGAGGAGAACCCAAAACACAAGTAGCTCAACCAGTAACAAAAAGGTACGTTCTTTTTCTTTTATGCATTTTCATTCTTTCATATTATTAACTGCTTATAGAACTGCTCTAATCCACCTTTCTTCTATGTTTTGCGAGGTACATTTTGGAATGCAATGGACAAGGAGCATTGGAGCACTTGAGGAGGGAGCTAGGACAACCGGATCCGAGCATCAGTCGCCCCTATTCATTCCGGTAGGGGCACTACGGGCGGAACCACCGGGTCATAGCCCCTGGTGCTGTATGCTTTCTTAAAAACTTAGAAAATCTTTAGGGGCCTAGATGTTTGTACGCCTCCCACCCTTAGGGCCTTGTAGAAACTTCAATTATATTTTTGATTGCTTTTTTTTTTTTCTAGATCTCTAAAACCTTGTGACATCCGTATAGAAGTCTTAGGAATTAGAAAACAACATCACTTTTGATCCTACAACACTAGTGACATCTAAGGACAAAAACTAAGAACCGAGTCTTAGAAAATATAGACTTTGGGTGCATGTTCCCTATATGATAGAAACATTAAAACAAAAACTTAGTGGCACATTTTCTTAGATTTGGATTTTTATTTTTCTTAATTCACTAATAATCAACCAACTAATCCTAATCTAATTCTTAAAATATGTTAAAACACTCAATTATTAATCAAACTATTATTAATATTCTATAATCATTTAACCTTAAATCTAAAATGTAAATCTAAATCTAATTCAACTAATCTAATAATTAATTCCTAATCAATTTAAAATCTAAAAGATGTAGATTTAATTAGGGGATCAAATTATAAGTTAAAATTCATTAGGATAAAAATATTTCTAAATATCAAACTTTAGAATAACCTCTAAAATCAATTAACAAACTTGATTAATAAATGATTAATACACCATTTTTCTTTTCTTTCCATAACAAACTAAAATAATCCAACAAAGTTAACTATCACTGAGTAACCCAGGCCTACGAGGCTATTAAGTTAGCCCCAAGGAGGGTGAAATAAACCTCACGGTCTCGATGTGAAATAAAGGTGGTGGTTAATCAAACGCTAAAATAAAACATCCTAAAATCAATCCTAAAATACTAAGATTTGAATTTTAACTAAAATTCCCTTTTGCCCCTTTTAACAAACATGAATGCAAAAAATAATTTTAATTAAACTATCCCATATAGGACCTACCAAAACTACACAGCTTACACACACTTAGATGAGTTTGATAGGGCACGACTATTAGCTTTAGGTTAGGTTGTTGTTCTGCTTTTATTTTCTGTGCTGTGCTGTGACGCTTTGCATGTGACTTGAGTGCTGGTTGTTTTTGCTACCTGTTATAGCTTTTCTGTGACGCTTTTTCTATTCTTTTCTTTTCTTCACTATTGTTGTGAGCGTTAGAATATCCATAGGTTAGGCACGCTTTTTCATACTAATGTTGTCTTCTTGCAAGTGGTCGTGCTTACACAGCACTAAAAAGGGGGTGAAAATTAATAATGTCATTTATAATTGCTTTAGGTACCTACTTCAGCTGCTTAGCCCCCAATGATTAGAGCACGGCCAAGTATGATTTATTTTTCAGCATTTTCATATATATAACTGCTTGGATGGATTTTTATTATAAACTGCTTAGGATAATCCCTGCAGGAGAGTCTAGATTTTCTCTTTTCAATAATGTAATGTATTTGATAGTGATTGTTGTGAAGATCTAAAAATAAGACATTTTTTAAGAAATAGGAATCCAAAAGGAAAAGTAAACCTCTACAGAGGGTTTCCTTTTTCATTTGGATATCCTTTGGAGCATTCACTACAAGGAACCCGAAGGACTGAAGATGTCCAAAGACGAATCAAGGAAGGGGAAGATGCAGACTGAAGATGTAAAAAATGTCTTATTTTAAGATTTGCGTCGTTCCCGGGTTGTTGTCGATGGAGCCCGGCCACCCTTACTTTTCTGTACTATGTGATGTAATATTGTATGGCAGTTGTCATGGACATTCTTTTTTATGGGATTTTGTTTTTGTTGTTGTTTGTTTACTTTATTTGCGCAGTAGAACCAGCATGTTTTTCATAGGTTTCTTTCTTGCATGTACTTGTGCCTAACTCGCTAGGCTCTTTTAGGATAAAATTCTTCTACTCGTAATTAATAATAAAAATTTAAGATTAACTCACATAGAAATATAACGATTCTAGGGAATAGTCGAAATCGTCCGGGGTCGCATACATGCATTCTCTCTTCTTTCAAACAAACTTCCCCGCCTGCGGGTAGAGTCCGGATAATCTGGCCTATGAGGATGAAGTGCTGGACTTGGAAAAGTTTAGCCATTCTCAAAAATTATTTTATAAGCCTTTTTAAAAATTTCAAACATACCTGATTTGGAGACTTTAACTAGCATAAATTGCATTAGTAACTAATTAAAATTAAAATTTAATTGTATTAGTATTAGAAGCATAGTACCACTCATAAGTGTGGGATCACTTATGAACTTCTCTAGTTGTCGATCCCAAATTTCAGTGTCAAACTATCCACCCATCTTTCATATAGACCGGACAACATGGATTTTATACGATCAGGATGTTTTAGCTGGCTTTCTTTGTCAGGCAAGGAATAAGTCCAGGACTGCATTAGCTAGGTTGTAGATGCTAGTGTTATGTGTACAACATTGCATCTTTTATAGATTTAGGGTCTAAAGGTGAGGGGTACGAGTGTACCTCTATACACCTTATTGGTGGGTAAGCCTCCTTGTCTTTCGGATGCTATAAATCCTACCTATCTGCGTCACACAGATGACCCCACCTCTCTCTTTCTCTCATGCTTGTTTGAATGTGTGGCCTCTTTCTTTACTCCAATTTTTCTTTCCTCGGACCGGCCAGATGTTGACTGAACCATGCGTGATCGATTGAACCAATTTGGGACCTTCTTCCTCTTTGATTAGGAAAGCCTAGAATTTTCCCTTGCACTAAACCCATTTGAGAAGATAATCTAACATCCCTAATCGAGAGTTTTCTTAGATCAAGATCTAAGATGTAATTAACTACAGGGGCTTGCACCCGTAGGAAACCAATCCCCGCAATCAAATAAACCCTATTCGATGCTGATGTATCGAATAGGGGAAATCTCGTGAACTTTTGGGTTATAGATATTATTATCTATCGAGGTTGGTAGGTGAAAGCTGTTATCCTCCATGGCTAATCGTATCTATAACTCCATCTGCTCTTCCATCGGCATGCTTGTGTCGGGTGTAAAGGCCTACGATTATTTTGTCCTACGGGATAGTGTGATCGTACTCTTTGCATTTGAACCACACGAGCAAAATCCTTTCGGAGACCCACAACTCCTTAGTAAAATGGAATAGCAGAAAAAAAGAATAGAACCTTGGTAGAAGTTGTTAGGGAAATGTTAATTGAGTACAATCTTCCTAGATATTTTTTTGATAAACACGACGTGTTATATCTTAAATAAGGTGAACATTAGGTCAAAGTTGAATAAAATGCCTTATGAACTCCTTAAGAGTCGAACACGAATCTTTTGCACTTACATGTCTTTGGTTGTAAATGTTTTAATTTTAATTAATGGTAAACTTTCCTTAGGAAAATTTGATCCCAATGATGACAAGGGTGTCTTCTTAGGTTATTCATCTTTATGTAAGGCATATATAATCTTTAATAAGAGAATCCTAGTAGTAGAAGAGTTCACCCATGTAGTGTTTGATGAATTAGATAAGTCCTCTGAACCTAAATTTGAAGAAGATGAAATAAAGGAAATTCAGGGAGTAGAGATTATGACTATAGGAGAAAGGGGAGAACCTCAGGAAGATTCGCATTGAGAATAGAGATATTCTTCTAGTCATCTTAAAAAATTAATTTTAGGAGACCCATCGGAAGGTGTGAGAACCAGGCATGAACTTAGGAAGGAGGTTAGTCATTCTGCATTCATCTCTATGATAGAACCACAAGTATAGATCAAGCTTTAGGAGATGAATTTTGGATCATAGCAATGTAAGAAGAATTGAACCAATTCACCATGAATGATATTTGAAAATTAGTCAAGAGACCTAAAGAGCATAATGCAGTTAGAACAAAATGGGTTTTTAAAAATAAGGTGAATGACTCAGGAACCATTATAAGAAATAAGACTTGATTAGTAGCTAAAGGGTACAACCAGATTAAAGGTATAGACTTTGAAGAAACATTTGCCTCGATAGAAAGATTAGAAGTCATAAGAGTGCTTTTAGCCTTTATTTGCTTCAAAGGTTTTAAATTATATCTAATGGACGTAAAGAGTACTTTTCTAAATGGAGTAATCAAAGAGGATGTTTATGTTGAGCAACACTCCAGATTTGAAAGCTCATAATTTCTAAATAATGTATTCAAATAAAAAAAGGCATTGTACAGGTTAAAGCAAGCACCTAGAGCCTGGTATGAAAGACTAAGCTCATTCATACTAGATAAAGGATTTGTAAAGGATAGTGTGAACACCACTCTCTTTCTACAAAAGGTTAAAGACAAAATTTTCATTGTTCAGATTTATGTGGATAACATTCTTTTTGAATCCTTAGATAAAATCTTATATGATGAATTCTCAAAAATAATGAGTAATGAGTTTGAAATAAGCATGATATGAGAGCTTAATTACTTTCTTGGTTTTAGTGTAAAATAAATGGATAATAGAACATTTCTTAATTAAATAAAATATATTAAGGATATTATGAAAAAATATGAAATAGATAGTGCTAAGCCATGAACTCTCCAATGAGCTCTATAATTCAACTAGACAAAGACTCGAATGGAAAATCAGTAGACCAGAAAAAATATAGAGGAATAATTGGATCTCTCCTCTATTTATCTGCCAGTAGATCGAATATAATATTTAGTGTGTGCCTCTGTGCCCGATTTTAAGCTAATACTAAAGAGTCTCTCTTAACTGCAGTCAAGAGAATCCTTATATATCTACTAGGCACCCCGAATTTAAGAATTTGATATCCTAGGCACAACACTTCTTTTAAAATCTTAGGGTACTCAGATTCTAATTTATAAGGTGTATGGTAGATAGAAAAAGCACTTATGACACCTGCCAATTCATAGGACAATCATTAGTTTCTTGGTCCAGTATGAAGCAAAATTTGATAATTCTCTCAATGGCCGAGGCAGAATATATACCAGCAGAAAGTTGTGTTGTATAAGTACTATGGTTGAAACAACTCCTAGATCTTGGATTACCCATAAGAACCATCCAAATCATGTGTGACAACACGAGTGCAATCTGCATATCTAAAAATCCAATTCAACCCTCTCAAACAAAATATATAAATATTGGACATAACTTCATAAGAGATCCTGTAGCTAAATGAGACATAAAATTACAACATATAGCTACAGAAGATCAATTGGTAGACATATTCATGAAACCACTAGCCTACGACACCTTAAGCACTTTGAGGATAAGATTGAGTGTCATAGATATTCATGGGTGATCAAAAAAAAAAAAACAACAACAACAAAAAATAAAAAAATAATAAAACCAATCAAAAAAATGGTCTAAGGTATTTCCTAATTGTCACATACTCACCACACTGAACCCCAAAATTGACATTTTCTTTTCATCGTATTGTATGATTTATTTTCATATTGTACGATATATCAAACATGCACAAATCCTAGCCCTATATTAAACCAACGGTCCATATTTAATTTCATCTATGCATATCGTAATGTACGATAATCATCGTATTGTACTATCCAGGTGGATGTGCATTTAAATCATTTGGTATGATATAATTGCACTTCGTACTATATGATATCTCTTATTCGTAATGTACGATCCATGTGTACAAATGGATTGAGACGAATTAAAGTTGGTTGGTATGATATAATTGAGATTCGTGCTGTATGAACATACATTCGTACTGTACTGAACAATTTCATCAATGATCGTACCGATGACTCCTCGGGATGAACGCAATTCCTTCAGATCATATTGTACGATATTGATTATACTGTACAATTTGACTACCTTTTCCTAACAGTTCGTCCAGACGATATAATTGCTCATCGTACTGTATGATCCTCGATTGTATTGTACAATATTCAAAAAATTCTATAAATTACCAGGGACCTAAGATCACCACACTCATTCCTTATCCACTTCACTCACTCTCACATGTTCTTCCTCGATGGCAAGCTCAAGTAAACACGGTCGACTCATCCTTGGAAGCTCTTCCTCCTCTCGTCACCATAATGATCGTTTCTTGTCAGCTAAGGATGAGGAAGCATACCACAAGTTCAAGGCATTGCAAGATTACCCCGTCTCGAATGCTAAATCAAGTCTCCTTAAACTTTGAGGTGATGAGATTATTTGCGTCCACTACTTTGCAATTCCTACTTACGCTGGATTTTTCTTACAATTCTGAGCTTCTCTTTGAATTCCTTGCCAATTTCACTATTAATGTAAAAAACTTAACCCTCACCTCCTTTGTCTGCCGACAAAATGTCAAAATCACTAAAACAGATCTAGCCCAATACAATGAGCATTCTACTAAAGGTCCTAGAGCCCACTCTTTCCTTACAAATGAATTTGACTAGAGTGCTATCAATCTAGTCCTCAGGAATGTTATTTTTCACCAACACCAATCCCTTGTCTAGTCTCTAAACCAAAATGCTTGTATCATTCAATATGCTCTTAGAACTTCAATCATACACAAAGCTGGCAATAGGATTCCATGACCCCAATCCTATCTTTTGTCACCTACCTCATCTTGTCAAACATTAAATTTAATGAAGCCGATTTAATTCTTGACTATATTTGAAACATGACCCTAGTTTGCCTTCCTACTACCAGTAGAAAATTCAACTTAGCTCTTGTCCACCTCATAGATTACATTCTTCATAATAAATACTAGTTAACCTATCCTGGTGAACCCAATAATCTACCTATTTTTTATACGGATTCCTCCTTCCTTATTCTATTTCATCGGGGACAAGTGCATGATGAGTCGGATTTTGATGAAGAATGAGAGGCTACTCTAGCAAGAGAACCTGCTCCACCGAGATGATAGGCACCACATCGAGGACATGCACCTGTTTATCCTCACGATGATCTAGTCAAATGATTCGACCAACTTCAAAGCCGCTTTGATGCTCATATCCAAGAACAACACTAATAACATAAGGAGGACATGCGAGGGTTTGGGGAATAATTTTCTTCAATTGATCAACAGTTCGTGTCCATCCACCACTACATTTACTCACCTCCACCACCACATGATCAGGATCCTACTTTTTGACTTGTCACTATCTTTTATTTTTCTAAGTATTATTTATTACTCCTCTTTTTGGTGATGTCAAAAGGGGAAGAAGTTTATTGCATACTTTAGTTGGCATATCTTATTTAGATGTCTTGTTTATCATTTTTTTTCATTCCAATGAAATGCATGTTTGTTTATCTCTATTTATGTTTCTATTCATGCTTTTATATTTACAAAAAAAATAAAAAAAAAAATTATGCTAATTTGCTTATCAATAACATTATTTGACATCATCAAAAAGGGGAAGATTATTCCAGTCCATGGCCCCTAGCCTGAGATTTTGATGATTATAAATAATGTCAATTTGAATTATTTCATTATTCATTGGATATTTTGATTTTTGCTTATGTCTATGAGTACTAACATTTCAGGAAGATCACTGAAGACAACAAGAAGACTCAAGACTGGGTAGAGTAGGATGTGAAGTCTATAATTATGTAACTTTCATTTATTTTCTTTTTCTTGAGTCTAGCCATAAAGTGTATGCAAACTAAGCAACTATGTACATACACAGGGGAGAGTTTATTTTTAAAATAAGAAATCTTTTTCTATAGATTATATTGTATGATTTTAAATTGTATTGTACAACTTACTATGACTCAATGTCTATATGTGAATAAATCATATAGTACGAACTATATCGTACTGTATGATGTGTTTCTAATTAAAAACTTTAGCCGCTAGATTAATTTAAGTAAGTTCTTAAATCATAAATTTTGAATTGATCGTACTATACGATCAAATCGTACAGTTTGAATATTTGAATACTTACTTAAATTAACCCCTGTGTTTAGTCATTAAATCAATGATTAATTTCTGATTGGTTATCATATTACACGACATAGTTCATATTATATGATAAATTGAGGCTATTTTTGATAATCACATATATCGTACCAAACGATCCCTTGATTTTTGAACTAATCATACTAGACGATGTGAACATCGTACTTGATGACCAAAAGCTTTTAACAAATCATACTATACGAAGTGGATCGTACCAAACGATGAATAGAGATGACTTTTTGTCATCCTAACATTCATCATGTATGCACAGAAAGAAAATAACATATCGTACTTGACGATGTTGTATCATACTATATGATGTTGTTCAGAAAAATTGAATGTTCGTGTTCCTTCGTACCAAGACAAAGGTTGTTTTGAATTGATCGTACTATACGATCTTGGATCATACTGTACGAATAGAAACGACTAAATTAAAAATTTAGGATTTCTTGGAGCCTGATTTATATATGAATCTTCTATCTTTGAAAAAAAAAATATGAGAGAGGAACATAACAAGAAGGGGAGTTCTTGATTGAGAGCTACTTGAGAAGATTTTAGGTTTGTGAGAGCAAGGAGAATGTGAGTTTGTGAGGGAGATCACACGGTTGCTCCTAGCCTGTTACACGCTTGCTCCTATTGTGGCCAGAGAAGATCTTGTGGGAAGCTTTCTAAGGGGGAGATCCTTCAAGGTCTATATTATCTAAGGTACTCTGTCTTCTCCAGGAGGGAGAAAAATGAGAAGGTTCTCTGCCATCACCGAGAGGGTGACATAGCGTTTAGTACTCCGCCACGCCGGAAAGGTGAAAATAAGGTTTGGTAAAGACTTCTCCATCTTGTTGTGAGGGCAAAAGGAGAATTACTTTTGAGTAGTAAATTCTCATAGTGGAGGACTCCGGGGAGTGAACGTAGGTCAAGTGATCGAACCACTATAAATCTTCTATTGTGATTTTTCATTTACTGCACTTTATTTATATTTTGTATTTTACTTTCGTTATAACTTCTTGGTGAAAATCATATTCTAGTTCTTTATTGTGTAAGTTAAAATTTCACTACCTTTTGTTGCAATCGTGTTTTAATCATTCGCTTCCGCATCAAGTTTAATTTTATTGTTTAAAATTTAAAAACAAAAAATTATAACTCTTGTTTATGATTGTTATTTTATTAAAAAAATATCCAATTCACCACCCTCTTGGTGCATCTCGTACTTTCAAAAATATGGTGCAAAATAATTTTTCTAGGTTTGGCCTAGTTGACCTAGTTGCACTCTCCAAGATTTAAGAGGGACCAATCAATATGCACCTAGATTGAAAGCAACCAAAGGAACTGACTTAAATGTCGAATTGGGATTAACAAATGCATAAAGAAGTTCTTGAAATGTAAGTTTTTGTTTGTCTCCTTTTTCTTTAAGTTAGAGTGAGATTTGGTTCAAGAAATAATGAGTTTTTTTTTTTCATTATTCATTTTATTATTTTTTAATTAGTGCCAAATGTTATTAATTTTTTCCTTGTTCTATATTTCATAGGTCTTCCTCTTTTTCTTTTTCATATTATTCTCTTATATAATTTTGATGTTTTCTATTAGGACTTCCATTCTCTTTCTTTTTCTCACTTATTTTAAACTCATGACTTGAAAATAAAAAAAAAATGTTAGACTTTTTTTATTTTTAAATATGAAATGCATTGAAAATTATTCATATAATTAAAGCTTTTGAAAATATGAAATATCTAAAAATAATAATATTATATTAATTTTACATTCTTTACAACTATAATATATCTATGTACCTATGGATCTAAATTATTAAAAAGTATATATCTATATATATAGCCATTCTCTTTGAAATAAGTATGATGTATTGTATTGCATACACTTCATAATCTTTGATGTTAATAAAATATAAAACGCATATTGGAATCTTTTTGTAAGAACAGAATAAAAGTTTTAAATGTTACAAATTATGGAATCTCATTGTGTGTCAACTCTATTTTTATTTCAAGGATCTTTAGGTCATAAAAGCTATTGATTATGTCTAAATAAATTTGACAACTCTAGTAATAATATTAAATGTATCATAGTCATATGACTTTATGATTTACATAAATAATGAGATCATATATATTATCAAATATACTTTATTCTAGTTCATTGGATAATATATAAGATCTACACCTACCCAATATCTTAAGAACTTCTCTTCATCTTCATTGCATAATTTCAGGCTACCTGAAAGAGTCATTTTTATTCAACAACTTATTTTAATATAATTTTGCTAATTAAGATAATTTATTGAATAATTCAGCCAACATAATGATGCTTGACCCATAATTTTTTGGTTAACACCATATTTGATTCCTTAATAGGTAATATAAAACATCTATATAATATAAAAAAGATTTGAACTATAGCGAGCATCAAATTATGATCAGATTGGTAAAAAGTTATCATGAAAGTAATTGATAATTAAAATAGTTGCATTGCTATCTAGCCAAGTAATGTGCTTATTCAACTTTTAAAACTACATTACTCTTTAATTTATAATTCTAATCTACCTTTCTTTAGAGTTATCTATTAATCCTATTATCTAAGCCTTAAGAAAAAATCTACAACCTTTGTTGATCGAGTGGAGGGGATTAATGGTGTATGGATCTATTGGCTTAAGCATCTTGCCAGATCGATGGATCAACCAAATTTATTGCTAAATGTCTTATTCATCAAACCTTTGTTAAAATATTAAAATTGTAAATCATCTTATGTATTACAAATTGAGATACATAAACATCATCAATCTCCTTCACCATATCATCGACAGCCTTAATAAGAATGATAAAATAGGTAGCAATGTGCTACATACTTTCCTTCTTCTTCCCACTCACATTTGTGACATAATTAACACCTTTAATCCACTTCTCATCCACATATGTAAAATTTTTTAGACAAATGACTCAGAGCATCCAACTAATGTTCCAACCTCTATTGATTATTCTTCAAACAAAGTTGATCATGCTTCAATGTAACTACTTAATAACTACAAAAAGTTTTTTCAACTAATTAGCTAGAGGGCATAAATTGGGTAGAGAAGGACAAAATAATTTATATTTGATCTTTCATTCACCTCCTCTTCTACTTCTTTATTAATGTAATCATCACACTCTTGTATAAAACATGTAAGGATCTCTTTATTCCTCACAACCTTAACTAGGAGAGACTAACTAGTAGTATGTATATAAACTTATAAAGTTTTCTTCATCAACTATGTGCACCAATATAAGTCTAAATATAACTTATAAAAATAATTCAATGTAACATTTAAAGTTAATTAACACTAAAAATTATCTTAAATGAATATTTAAAATATAAAATGTGAATATAATTACATCTTTACTTGTTAGTAATGACAAAATATCATTGCTTATAAGCATTTCATTATATTTCTAGCTTAACATCTTGGGAGCTTTTTCTCCAAGCTACTAAGTACTAAGTATAATAATGATATGCAATATCTAGTGATGGTGTATTGAGTTAGGATTTTCTTTCCACTGTTCTTGTCCATGTATAGGTCATTCCCATCAATGTAGAGAATATCCTTATTAAGACCCTTTTAGTGGATATCTAATAAAAATACTTCTTCATCTCCAACCAATGTTGTCTCAATGAAAGTAGCACTTTTCTCCTTGTTAATTAAATAGAATAACATTAATAGAAAATTTTATAGCTAATTTTCATATATCTTTTCTCTAAGTGCACTTCATGAATGCACTCTCTAGATATATATTCTAAAAGTTATTATGATTATCTAAGTAGTTATCAGTTAATTTATTGCTTTTAATCACTCATTAATTTTTTTGTTAATTTTTGACAGCTTTATTGTTAATTCTTCAAGCAACTTTTTAGTTAAAAAATTAAATTTTTTGTTGTAGAAAGAAGAAAGCCGTCTCAAATAAAAACTTAGGCTTTATTTGAGATCGTTTTTTTATTATTTTCTCGAAGATCTTTCTACCATAAATTTTTGTGCTAAAAAACCTGTTTTAGGATGCAGCAGAAAGCTTAATATTATCTGCATATTTTGCTAAATAAGTTGGTCTCAGCAATCTAATGATGTAGTTGAGATCGAAGAGATCGGCCCCACTCATATGATGAAGAAAGCCTCAGCAAATACAGAAATCATTTTAAGAACAGCAAGCTCAGTAAAGCTCTTAGATCTTTCTCCTCCCTGATAATGATTCCACGTTCTATTCACATGTGTAATTATTATGTTTTTTTTTATGCAAAGCTTTAATTTCTTTCTTCTCCTTTTTCCTTTTGCAGGAAATGATGCCCTCTAGAGTCTCTCAAGTAGCTTTTTTGACGAATAAAGAAGAAGATACTTATAAATGGCCTCCCTTTCGGGCGGCGCCGCCTGCAAACCCCGCAAAAGCCTCAAAGTCATAAAGAAGACAGCATTCTCCACCAACAGCCCTTTAACTCTCCTTTTCTCTCTCTACACGTCCAGAAGTTTTCTCTCTCTCTCCAAAATTGATTTTTTTTTTTTATTTAGACTTCTTTTGGGCGGCTTTCTTAATATTTTTTAAAACAACTTTTTAATATAATAAATTTTTATAATAAAAAGTCATCTCAAACAAAACTTTGAAACTATTTTAAACTATGACGAATATATGAGATATGTGAGAGTGGCAATAACTATAGGTGTTAATAACTGACCTAAATTGTCTATTAGATTTGGGTCCAATTTAAAAAAATTTGGTTTAAATTGACCCGTTTATTAAATGGGTTGGATTTGAGTTCAATATTTCAACCAATTTAATCAACGTGACGAATTCATATTGAACCATAAACCTAATTTTGATTTGAAAGCGACTTATTTAATTTTTTCCTTAATTTATTTTGCTTGTTGGTATACTCTTTTTATTATTTTTAATTAACCAAAAATCTATATTTTACAAGTCATACAAAAAATTTGTTTTTGATTAAAATGGGTTATTGGGTAGGGTTTAGCTCATCCAGGTTAAAAGCGGATTGGTCTTTATCCACCTTTTTTGACATGTTTTTTAAGCAAATGAACCACATTGTAGCCGTGGATATATATTGGGATAATTTTAGATAAGAAATACATTTTATTTTGAAATATTTAGGTCAATTAAGATAAACTCATACATACATCACATATGTAGGATTCAAATCTAATATATATTAGCTGATAATCAAAGCTCTCAATCAACAGACCAAACTGAGTTACATTTGGGGATTTACATGCATACCTCTTTATTTCATACAATTTTTAAACTAAAAAATTGATTTAAGAAGCAATAAAAAGTGGTACCAAAGAAAGCCTAAGGCTTCGTTCTATTATTTTGCAACTTTCCGAAAGGTATTTTTAAAACTGTTTGAGAGAACATAATTTTCTAACGAAGAAGTTGACATCATAAAGCTTTTGAAAACAATACGATATTCAGGGTTAAAGAAAGTAGTTTCATCAAATAAATAATTTTGTTCTTCTTTATGGTTTCCAGATCAAAAATAACAGAAAAAACGGACAAACAAATAAGCCCTAAAAGTGAGCTGCTTAATACATTTTAACACCTCTAAAAATAATTCTCCTTATGTGTGAGAAGAGAGATTATTACGTGCTGAGTCCGGACTTACAAAACCGTTTAATTTTGTGACTTTGAACAATGAAAGCTCAATAAATCTCAATAAAAATGCATTGGTGACTATGCTTTTAAACTTAATAATCTCTGGTGTAAGAGAGAGAAAGAAGGCATGCGTGGGTGATTACGCTACCGGCAAAGATTCCATTTTTTTTTTCTTTTCGAAGCAGTCGACAAAGGCTTTGGGCTACTCATAGCACGTACTTTCTTGCTGGTCTTCGTCTGCACCTTCAATGGCTTTGTTTCACCTCTTCTTTCATCTTCTCTCTTTCACTCTCCTGCGAGAGTTCAGAGATGAGCTCATCTCTGTTATGCGTTGGTTTGTGAGTAGCACAGCTGCAAAGGCAATTGCATGGACTGGGCTTCGGTACAATAAGGTTTCTTTATTATTAAATCTAAATAATAATTCATTTTAATATTATATGTTATAATTATTTTTATGAATTTACCCCTATTAAATATTAAAATTACACCCTCTAATAGAGATTATGTATTTTTTCATTATTTCCTTGTGAGATTCTTTAATATTTTATATGATATTTGGCTAAGAGGAAGAAAATATTAAAATTAGGGTTGACGTCATTTTGATAATAATATGAATGTGCATTCAGATAGAGCGTCTAAATTATAAGTTCAAATCATGTTCGATCAATGTTCAAAAGAGGTTCAAACCTACCTCGAGTTTGACTCAAATCCAGCTTGAACGATAATCAAACATATTCAAACTTTACTCTATCGAGATTCGACTTTTGTTTAACGATGTTTGAATTAGGTTGAATATATGTTCAGCCTTTGTTCGAACGTCTTTCAACCACAGTTGATTTCGAGTTGAATAATGCTCAAACTAGTTTAAGAAGATTCAACTTTTATGCAAATAATGTTTTAACATTGTTCAAACCAAACATTAAGATTGCATTTGCTATTATTTAAAATACTTTTCTTGAAAGTGAATCAAACATCAATGCTCTTATGTACGTTGTATATGAGAGAATAAAAAGAAAAGATAGTAAAGTTTGTTAGACATTTACTGAAAAATAGAACCACAGATTAATGGTACGAAAATTATTACCCTTGAAAATTTCTAAGATCTTATTTATACAATCACAAAAACTGATAAAAACAAATTATATTTGAAGTTGGAGGTAAAGTTTCATATTGTTGGAATACTATTTATGGCAATAATTCTTTTGATAGAAGTACTAACACACTATGATCTTGCACCTCTATCATGTAGTCATCTTATTAGAGTTCATATGGTATGTAATATAAAAAGTCATTTGAAAATTGCACCTTCACGACTAATGTGTAATATATTTTGTTAAGAGAGATTTGGAAGTTTTGGGCAAGCTCCTAATTAAGGCTCAAATGTTGATGGTTTATCCCACATTGATTGACTTGATTTGCATGACCATGATGGCAATTTTCGTGGAGAGGTTGATTTGCATAATAAGACATATAAATGCATAAAATTTTTATGTAGTGCATATTCTATGTGAATATGAATTGGCTCCAAATTATGATCGAGGCTTTAGCTACTATAGTCTTTGCTTAATGTTTTATAATAAATGAGCATGATTGAGTTTCTACTATGACAATATATATATCAAAAAGAAAATGATAACACTTTCAAGATTTTAGAAGAAACAAATAATATTATCAATTTACTTTCTATAATAAAGTTAAAGAGTGACTGTTCATAGAAAAATAATAGGCCTTAACAGGAGAAAGAGTTATGGTGCAATGCAGATGTAGTTGATGTGGAGTGAAAGATCATAATCACATTACTTCTAAATTGAGTTACCCATCATTATCTTGAAATAAGGGATATTGGTATGTTGTTTGTATCATTTGAATGTTTTCATTGACATGCAAAATCCGTCAATATTTTTCACTTATAATACATATAATGTAGTTCCATAAGTCTTTCAATTTGCATATCAAGAGAATGAAAACATATGTTACACCAAAATAACACACAACATATGCAAAGAAAGAAAAATGTGACATAAAATAAAATGCAACTTACTCTATTGTTTCTCAACCTTTTTTTGGTGCTAGTTTATTTTCTCATCTTTCTTTAGGTTATGCATACAATAATATAATTGGTTTTATATTATACTAAATTTTTATTGAAAGTTGATGTGCCTCTACATCTCTTTCCAATCTTTCACTTTAAAAAATTTCTTTCCCTTACCAATCAATATTTTTATTTTTATCAATATATTAAATCATTACGATAAACACTTGTCCTCAACATGCTTCCTCTAGCAACCCAAAATATAAAAAAATGTTTTAAAATGAAAATTTAAATATTTGTTTAAACTAGAGTGATTAGACGTTGTGCTTTGAAGCACTGCAGCCATAGGCTTAATAGCACATCAGCGATAGAAATCTCCTCAACGACATTTGAGTCTTTCTTCTACAGTAATTTTGAATTCAAAATGTCACGTTGTGGCATTAGGCTTGCTCAGGAAGGAAAGAGAGAAGGAAGAGGGAGAGGAGAGAGGGAGGAGAGCGAAAGCTAACTTTTGCTCGTATTCATGCTTTGCATTAGTTAGGAAAAGTTTTCTGATCATTGTAAGCAACCCGAATCTCACTTTAGTTTTCAATAATTTTGCATTTGAAAATTTTAATCTCTCTTAAATTAATAAAAAATATATTTTCTTATGATTCACTACACTTTTAATGGGTAACTTTTCATATACGATATATACGAACTTTATGGATATTTTAAATTTAATGTTATTGAATTTCACCGATTAAAATGAAAGTTCTAATTTTTTGAAGTTACATACTAATTTACAAATTTCCTAAATTTATAGATTTTAGCATTTCATATTGTATTTCATGTATGAAAGGGACATTGATATAGCTAATATGAAATAAATATAGTACATGCATGCCAGCAATAAAGATTGGCTATTATCACTACAATTAATTTAGGTTAGCTATTAAAATATAATATACTATGCATGAGGGTGGGTCAATAAGCTTTCTTTTAAAGTTTGTTTGTAGTACTGTCTTGTTGTAGCCTGTGATTGATGATTGAATCATGCTGACAGGTAGAGGGTGACAACTCTTAAATATTTAGTTAAAGCCACATGAAATGATAAAATGATAAAGATATAATTATGATAATGATAATGCTAAATGCATATTATGGAATAAAAAAAATGCATTAAATTTGAATGTCCTGTCTTATTGAACCCTATAATGAATCATATACTAACATAATTCATACATTAATTTCATAAAACTGCTAGATAGAGAAATGTGTGCAATTTCATGAGTATAAATAATTAATAAGAAAGAAAATACTGATGACCTTGATGATATTGACACATACATGTTCGTGTTATATTACTGATTAATTAAACATTTGATGTATTTGTGTTCTCCTATATGTCATTGATTTATGAATTTTAATATGATATTTCTCACTTTTCATTTATGATCATATTGAATCGTACTCGGGATAACTGATCAGTGATGACATTGAATGCTACTGATTCTATTGATTGAGATGAGCATGCATATTGATTTCTTAGACCATGTATTAAAAACTTTAGTGGGTTTTAGTTTCTATTGGTTTTATAAGCTCATTATATGATTTTTTTTTTTATTTTAGGCCAGGGAATGGGTCTTAAGTTCTTCTTTTATGAATTTGTTCAATTTTCTTTTATTCTTTTATAGTCAAAAGCTATTGATAGATTAGTGATTGCTAATGATCTCCATGTTATTGTAAATGTCATTTTGATGAATAACATATTTAATAGTTCTTGGTATATGATATTCAATGGCTTTTGCAAGATAACTTAATTTATTTTTATAATTAATATAAGCTTTGGTAAATAATTAAAAAGATAAAAAAGATAATTCTATCAAATTTGATTCTGGAGCATGACACTTTCATTATTCGTAAGGTATCCTATTATATTTTAAAATCAATACAAAATGAATAATTACTTTCTTCTCTTGTAATTTTGTAACGCCCCAAGATCTAACTTGAAAAGAATTTCAGTCAATCATTAAAACCATCAATCATTTACCAGAGCTATCTATAGTCTTCAATCAATAACAAACAGTCTACCAAAATTCTATAATTTAAAACATCAATGTACAATTATATTCATATCCCAAAAGTTCATATACAATACTCAGGGTCTACACAATGATCACATGAAATAAAATCTATCATGTCCTGAGTACAAAAGAATCACTATAACAAAAAGAACAAAAACCTGAAGATTCCAGATCAATCTCAATCTCCTGCTCCCTTGCCCTGACCTAAAAATATTAACCACATATAATGAGCTTCAAAAAGCCCAGCATGTCACCTAATACCTACAACTGAAATCAAAGCATGGTACTGAAATAATATGCATGTCAATCTATCAAATCCATAACAGTTAATTGCATATGATCAGTGAATCGATGCAGCGGGTATGAAAATTAGTAATCAATGCATGATCGATACAATCCACAATCATCGGTAAAAGAATCGATAAACAGTAGGAAGAAATTCATAAAGCTCAATAAATCAGTACAAACGTCAAATCTCGGAAGAATCCATAAACAGTAGAAAAAAAATCTATATTCGGAAGAATCTTAATTAAATTGATCAGTTACATCGATAGAGAAAAATCATCATCTCGATAATAACAGTTAAATCAATATCATATAAATAAAATCAATCAAATCAATTATCTCTGATCAATAACATCAATTGGTATGAAATCATATAAAATAATCAAACCAATACAACACAAGAACGGTGAAAATCAAATCAATACAGTATAACCTATTCCATATTGATCAATGAATCACATGCAGCAGTTCAATACATTGTATCAATGAAGCGATAGTATCAATGAATCAATAGTATCCATGTCCATAGTAATAATGAGTCAATGCAATATCGATATCCATATCAGTATCAGTATCAATGCTCAGGGACATAATGCAAATATCAATGAAATCGTACAGTAACAATAAACTCGTAAATCCGTCAGTCAATCCATTCAAAATCAATAAATCAATAATCAATATAAGAAGTCTGTCGATATCAATAAATCTATAAATCCATAATGAAATCAATAGGTCAATACCGTACACATACAATTCAATACAATAGTCTTACTGAACAAGTACAATCATTGACTATTAAGGCGTTTTTCAACTCCATAATCCATTGTGCTGTTGTAGAAATCCATAAATATATCCAATGGTTCAATAAGAGTTGTCACTTTGTGCCCGTCGGCCGCCCGTTGGCATAATAATCTCCTTATGACTCTCAATCGTTATATCAATGATCAATAGATGATATCGCCAAACCCTTTTTAAAGGAAAGCATGTCAGCCCACCATCCTGTACAGGTCAAATCAATCTCCAACCAATAGTTCAACCAGTCTTCACTTATCTTTCAGTAACAATAATAATAATTCAATCATATTCACATTCGTATGCATATCAATAAGGTATTACAATAAAAAAATACAATATTTAGCTCAATGCAGAAAAACCCCTTAAAATATCATATAGTAGACAGACGTCATTGCAAAAATGCGCAATTGCCGAAAATTGTCGAATTACCAGAAATCGAATAAAACAATGTTTCAAAGCTTTACTTGTACTGAAGAAATAATTTCCAACATCATGATAATTTTCTATTCGATAAAAATCGCACATAACTCAAAATAACTGGTAGAAACTTTACATAAAATACTTAAATCATGTACAAATATCATATCAGAAACATATCAGAAGTTGTGCGATAAAACTTTCGTCAATACAAAATTATGCGTGTTTTTCGGTAACAGAAACACAAAACTGAGCACAGAATTATTAAAACTCGAAATCTTCGAAATCAGAAATAGGATTCAGATTCCTTACTTCAAGACAAACAAATCTTCCAACTGCGTTGTCGGACGAAAAGCGCTCATCGGCCTCCAAAATCAAGCTTTCCCTTCTCTTTCCTTATCTTTCTCTCCTGCCTTCTCTTTCTCTCTCTTCAAATGAATCAAAAATATCTCAAATTCGATACTTATTAAGCAGGATCATCCTGGGCGTCCCGGGACGATCTCCTCTGGACACAGATCGTACAAACGAAATTAATTCCAATTTATTTCGTCCCTGGATGATGCTCTCGGGTTTAGTTCATCCCGACTGTTCCAGGTTCGTACAGACGAAACATACAGATTTCTTCATAATTTTCTTCAGTTCGTCCCGTACTAAGGCCAGTTCGTTCGGGACTAACAGCACTAAAAAAATCAGCCTTTTAAGGGTTTTACAATCTACCCACCTTAAGAAAAATATCGTCCTCGACATTTCCCTTAAAGAATCGAATGCAAAATCAATATAAAATAAATCCGTCCAATCAAAATTCAAATCAAAATCAAATCAAATCAGAATCGAAATCAAAACTCGTCGGAATCCATACAACATCCAATTTATTCAATCACATGTCACTATGCATGATCATATGTCAATCAATCAATTAGTCAAATAATCTTACCAGTAGAACTTTCAGGTTGTCGTTGATCTTCATAATGCTGTAAATTGTATACACGTGGCATCACCGAAGTAGGTGCAGAAGATCGTGGTGCATCGGTCTCCCTCTGACTATCTATGACAACTCTATCATTCATCATGTTTGTTGATCTTTCATTATATGCTCTTGAGCCAACAATCCTCTGTCCGACAGTATGTCCAGACTGTCCTGTGCCAGAATCAGTTCTTCCTCCAATTTCCTTCTGATGGCAATATACTGCTCTATGTCCTTGCTGTCCACAATGAAAATATTGCCCCGTCAATAAGTAACACCGACCTGCATGTCGTAGAGCACAATGAATGCACTCGCTGTAGCTACCAGAAGATGCAACCGATGCAGATCCCCTTGAATCACCATACTTGCTTTTCTTATCCCTATCTCTTTCTCTACTTGCTTCATCTTTTCTACTTGATTCATCTCTACTCCTCCTGGTGACTTCATATCTTGATGCTGGTGTTGCCAAATCAATTTCTATCAGGCTGGCCCGTTCTACCAACTCAGAAAACTCATGAATCCGTAAGGGTACTAGCGGATGTCTCAGCTCTCTATTCAATCCTTGCAGAAATCTATAGCATTTTTCTTAAGTAGTAGAGATCAAATGAGAATCGTACCTAGCAAGTGCAGTAAACTCAGCCTCGTATTGCATCACAGTCTTGCGTCCTTGCTCCAACTTAATAAAAGCTTCTTGCATTTGTCGTTGGGCTGAAGGAGGTACAAACCACATCCGAAACACTGTAGTAAACTCATCCCAAGTGATCTCAGCATTTATCTTCCCCTGAAATTTCTCTCTACTGTCCAATCCACCATCTCTCTGCTTCTCCTTCAAACATAAACACAGCCAAAGGCACGACTTTTCGGACACTGCATGCTATCAAAATTTTTTTTTATCATCATTATCCAATCTTCAGCAGCTTGAGGTCCTACAGCTCCTTTGAACAACGGAGGCTTCAGTTTATGAAATGTCTGTAAATGCTTATCTACTTCTTCTTCTTTACTTCCAACAAACTTACTCTGTGCATCTCCCATTACCTACGCTATAGCAGTAGCCAACTGCATCATACTTTCTAAAGGTACTAGAGCTGTACTGTGTTGCTCATTTGGTACACTTGACTCTGGATTATCCATTTAACTTTTTCACATGCATAGTTCAGTATAATATGAATGATACACACATGCAACTATGTATGCCAAATGATGCACTTGCAACTACCCATTCTATCCAATTCTCAATCAAATCATATAACTCTGGTAACAATCAATTCTTCCAATAACACTGCTCTGATACCAAAAATTTTGTAACACCCCAAGATCTAACTTGGAAAGAATTTCAATCAATCATTAAAACCATCAATAATTTACCAGAGCTATCTATAATCTTCAATCAATAACAAACAGTCAACCAAAATTCCATAATTTAAAACATCAATGTACAATTATATTCATATCCCAAAAGTTCATATACAATACTCAGGGTCTACACAATAATGATCACATGAAATGAAATCTATCCTGTCATGAGTACAAAAGAATCACTATAACAAAAAGAATAAAAATCTGAAGATTCCAGATCAATCTCAATCTCCTGCTCCCTTGCCATGACCTGAAAATTTTAACCACATATAATGAGCTTCAAAAAGCCCAGCAGGTCACCTAATACCTACAACTGAAATCAAAGCACGGTACTGAAACAATATGAATGTCAATCTATCAAATCCATAACAGTCAATTGCATATGATCAGTGAATCTATGCAGCAGGTACGAAAATCGGTAATCAATGCATGATCGATACAATCCACAATCATCTGTAAAAGAATCGATAAATAGTATGAAGAAATCCATAAAGCTCAATAAATTAGTACATACGTCAAATCTCGGAAGAATCCATAAACAGTAGAAAAAAATCTATATTCGGAAGAATCTCAATTAAATTGATCAGTTACATCGATAGAGAAAAATCATCGCCTCGATAATAACCGTTAAATCAATATCGTATCAATAGAATCAATCAAATCAATTTTCTCTGATCAATAACATCAATCGATATGAAATCATATAAAATAATCAAACCAATATAGCACAAGAACGATGGAAATCAAATCAATATAGTAAAACCTATTCCATATTGATCAATGAATCACATGCAGCAGTTCAATACGGTGTATCAATGAAGCGATAGTATCAATGAATCAATATCAATGAATCAATAGTATCTATGTTCATAGTAACAATGAGTTAATGCAATATTGATATCCATATCAGTATCAGTATCAATGCTCAGGGACATAATGCGAATATCAATGAAATCGTACATTAACAATAAACTCGTAAATCCGTCAGTCAATCCATTCAAAATCAATAAATCAATAATCAATATAAGAAGTCCGTCTATATTAATAAATCTATAAATCCATAATGAAATCAATATGTCAATACCGTACACATACAATTCAATACAATAGTCTTACTGAACAAGTACAACCACCAGCTATTAAGGCATTTTTCAAGTCGATAATCCATTGTGTTGTTGTAGAAATCCATAAATATATCTGTTGGTTCAATAATAGTCGTCACTCTATGCCCGTCGGTCGCCCATCGGCATAATAATCTTCTTAGGACTCCCAATCGTTATATCAATGATCAATGGAGGATATCGCCAAACCCTTTTTAAAGGAAAGCCCGTCGGCCCTCCATCTTGTACAGGTCAAATCAATCTCCAACCAACGGTTCAACCAGTCTTCACTTGTCTTTCAGTAACAATAACAATAATTCAATCATATTCACATTCGTATGCATATCAATAAGGCATTGCAATCCATAAATACAATATTTAGCTCAATGTAGAAAACCCCTTAAAATATCGTATAGTAGACAGACGTCTTTGCAAAAAATGCACAATTGCCGAATTACCAGAAATCGAATAAAACAACGTTTAAAAGCTTTACTTGTACTGAAACAATAATTTCCAACATCCTGATAATTTTCTATTCGATAAAAATCGCATAGAACTCAAAATAATCGGTAAAAACTTTATAGAAAATACTTAAATCATGTAAAAATATCATATCATAAACATATCAGATGTTGTGCGATAAAATTTTCGTCAATACAAAATTATGCGCGTTTTTCGGTAACAGAAACACAAAACTGAGCACAGAATTATCAAAACTCGAAATCTTCGAAATCAGAAATAGGATTCGGATTCCTTACTTCGAGACAAACAAATCTTTCAACTGCGTCGTTGGACGAAAAGCACTCCGCAGCCTCCAAAATCAAGCTTTCCCTTCTCCTGCCTTATCTTTCTCTCTCATGCCTTCTCTTTCTCTCTCTTCAAATGAATCAAAAATATCTCAAATCCGATACTTATCAAGCAGGATCGTCCAGGACGATGCCCAGATCGTCCCTGGACGATCTCCTCGTACAGACGAAATTAATTCCAATTTGTTTCGTCCCTGGACGATGCTCTCGGGTTCAATTCGTCCCGACGGTTCGTCCCGACTGTTCCAGGTTCGTACAGACGAAACATACAGATTTCTTCACAATTTCTTCAGTTCGTTTCATACTAAGGCCAGTTTGTCTGGAAATAATAGCACAAAAAGAATCAGCTTTTTAAGGGTTTTACAGATTTTCCCATAATCTTGTTAAATATCATTTGAGTAATATATGGCTAAATTTTTTTTTTTTTTGAGTAATATATGGCTAACTTAATAGCCTTTTATCTCCATGAATCTCTTATGTACCAACTTTTAATTGAACCCTTTAGAAAATTATGGCCCATATTTTTATTAGGTTACATAATGGAACATTAATTTTAACTCATCATGATCTATGTACAATAATATTTATAATAATAAGTTATTTCATCTAACTCATCAAAATATCAAGCTAATTTTCGTGAGCACCAAAATAAAAATAAAAATTATAGCTAGTACATGCCTCATCTTATGGTTTCAACTTTGTTATCAATCTATTGATCAACCTTCTATGTTTATTTATACCTAACTGAATTATATAACTTTATATTGTCCACTAAGACATTTATGTCATCAACCTTATGTTGCTTGTCTTTAATTAACTACACCAGCTTGTGTTAGTCTCTTATGGATATTCTCTCTTTTATGAAAAAAAGGACTTTTTCCCACCATTATCTTTTAATAACTAAAATAAGGATAATGTGTTTGAATCTAGTTTGAATGGTTCAAACTAATCATCATATACATAGTTAATGATAGTTTATTCTACAATTACATAACTAACATAGAATTATATTACAATGACAATGGTAATAATATAATTCGACTAAATATGTATAATAAATGACATTTATAGTATATCATGATAATTATAGTAACATAACACATTATTATAATGACTAACAAAATAAACACTTACAACAATGTACATTTACAATAAAATATACATTTATAATGAAACATACATTTATAATGAAATGCATTCACATTCTCAAAACTCAATTACATTTATAATGAGAAATTCAATCTTTATATATGTTATTAAAAATTAAAATCATATTTTATAAGTAACTTTCAAAAAATTCTTCTTTAAAATTAACTGCATAGACTCAATAGTCTCCATTATAAAATTAAGGAATAAATTTTTTTTACATTTGAACTATTGAAATCATAGATGAAACAAGATGATAAGTATATGTTCCAGGTTATTAAGGTGATAATAGACTGTTTTTTCTTGCGTGTAAAAAACCCATACCCTTCCAATAATGTAAAATATTATTTATAAAGGTGGGTCCTTGTCTTCTCTAATATTTGAGTTGTAATTGATGTAGCGCATCAAATGAGCCCAAGCAATAAAATGTTTAAAAAATAGAACATCGAGAAAAACTGACTTGGGTCCCTTGTGACCCACTTCTATTTATATGTGTATTGAACTTCATACAATGCTAAGATGTTAAACTCTCTTCTTCTACTTTCGCAAACCTTCTAGCATGCAAAAGTATCTACATCACCATGTTGATATAATGCAAATGTTTTTTTTTTTTTTTTGGCTTTATCTCTTCATGGGGCTCTTTGTGCTTGACTACAACTTCAGTCTATCACTTTTGATTGGGACTACAATCTCGATCCACTTACATTGAATGAAGAATACAAAATAATATTCTTATTAAACAGCATTCTTCTATCTCACATCGTAAATATAATTAATCTAAGTGCATGCACTCATGATAAATTAGTATCCTATAATCTTTTAACCTACTTTAACTTTATAAGTAATGCTAAGTAAATCATTTGTGAATATTACTTTTTTTTCACAACTCCTCTTTTTATATCTTTCATTTAGGCCTCATTTGGAATAGTTTTTTTTACTGTTTTCTAAAATAACTTTTCAGTGCAAAAATCTATAGAACTAGAATTTTTTGAAATAAAAATTGATTTAGAAAGCAGAAAGAAAGTTGTCTCAAAAGAAGTCTTAGACTTCGTTTGGGACGGTTTTCTTATTGCTTCTTAAAACATTTTTTATTTTTGTACTAAAAAACTATTTTGAGAAGCAATAAGAAAGTTGCCCCAAACGAAGCCTTAAGCTCCATCCCATTGCTTCTTAAAACTATTTTTTTTGTACAAAATTTTTAATTTTTATAATAGAAAGTTACTTAAAGAAACAGCGAAAAAGTTGTTTGAAACAAAGCCTAGTCTCATGTTGGAAAGAAATTCTATGAGAGTTTTTCATCCATCATAATAACTTGATCCAACATTTTCTCTCATAAATTTATTGACCAAAGATGTTTTATTTATGGCTTATTAGTTAAAAATAATTTTTCAAAGGTGATTTATTTATTTTTAAAGTGAAAATAAAAAAAAAATATTACTTTTTGAGATGAGTTTTGAAAGAATTATGAATTTTTGAATCAAATAATTAAACATGAAAATTTTATTATTTTATGATATTTATTTTCTAACAATAAAAATTTAAATACCAATAGAAAAACTCTTTAAAATCATATACAATGCATAATATATTACTCAAATCAACTTATAAACTCCCACACAAAAAATCTAACTCTCCTAATTATTCGATAGGCAGTATAAAAAGGTAGTTTAAGCTTAAAACTAATTTAAAATATTTTATTTAATATCATTAGATCTAATTAAGATTAATAATATAAATTTTAAATATAATATTAATTAAATTGAATAATATTAAATAATTTATTTCTTTTAATAACTAGAAATTTATTTAAACTTAGCAAACAAAAAAATTACTCAAAAGCCTCGGCTCCTTCCTACTGGCTAAAATCTCCATAATTCCAACGGAGACAAAAGCCTCAGACCCTGAGCTCGCCGCAACTCCCGACGTCTCTTAAACCGATCTTTTCTTTCTTGTCTGCCATTAAAAACCCCAACATAAATATATGGAGAAATAATTCCTCATCCTCAGTCCACACTACTCATCGCTTCACTCTTCTCTGCCTCCTCTCCTGCAAAGTAAGTTCTACCCTCAATCTCCTGATCTGAGACTGTTTCTTCGCCCTGAGCTCTTACTTCCTTCTCAACCACTCCCATTTCTTGTTGGGCTTCACCATCAAGCAGAATCTCATTCAAATCTCTTCGAACACTGAAATGGGCTGATCTGCTCTGCTAAAAAGTCGATCTCTTGTTAACTTCTTTTACCATAACCGGTTCTTCCATACGGTTAGCTTCCCCTGTTACTTTGTTTTCCACCTGGGTTGGGCCATCTCTGTTCCAGGTCTTGGATTTTAAAAGAAAAACCAGCTGTCCCAGCCCTTCAGCTTCCTTTCGTACCTTAAAGGTGCCAACTTTTTCAGTTAATCGTACTCCC
Organism: Dendrobium huoshanense; assembly: GCA_016618105.1. Lineage (NCBI taxonomy): Eukaryota > Viridiplantae > Streptophyta > Magnoliopsida > Asparagales > Orchidaceae > Dendrobium > Dendrobium huoshanense. The sequence continues at coordinate 26,970,113 of CM028352.1, read as the reverse complement.
CTCTTCTGTTTTCCCTCTCTCTGTTCCCCTGCTCTGTTTCACCGAAACAGTTTATAGCCCAGCTCTTCGTCTCCACTTCCAAACCTTAAGAAACATCAACCTTCTCCCAAAATGATAACAGCGGCTGACTTCTATCATGTCCTCACAGCTGTTGTTCCTCTTTATGTCGCCATGATCCTTGCCTACGGCTCCGTCAAGTGGTGGAAGATCTTCTCTCCAGATCAGTGCTCCGGCATCAATCGCTTCGTCGCTCTCTTCGCAGTTCCGCTCCTCTCCTTCCACTTCATATCGACCAACAACCCTTACGCCATGAACTACCGCTTCATCGCTGCTGACACTCTGCAGAAACTCATCGTCCTCAGTGCTCTTACTTTCTGGGCTAATCTCAGTCACCGAGGCTGCCTTGAGTGGGCAATCACTCTCTTCTCCCTCTCGACTCTCCCCAACACTCTCGTCATGGGCATTCCGCTTCTCAAAGGAATGTACGGCTCGGACTCCGGAAGTCTAATGGTTCAGATTGTCGTTCTCCAGTGCATCATTTGGTACACTCTCATGCTTTTCCTGTTTGAGTACAGGGGAGCTCGGCTTCTCATCGCCGAGCAGTTCCCTGACACTGCCGGATCCATCATCTCCTTCCGCGTTGACTCTGACATCATCTCGTTAGATGGGAAAGAGCCGCTTCAGACCGAGGCTGAGGTTGGAGAAGACGGTAAGCTCCATGTAACAGTTCGCAAGTCAACGAGCTCTCGCTCTGAGATCTTTTCCCGTCGCTCACATGGTATGAACTCTGTTACTCCCCGGCCGTCTAATCTCACAAACGCTGAGATTTACTCCCTACAATCTTCTCGGAATCCAACGCCGAGGGGCTCGAGCTTCAACCACACGGATTTTTACTCCATGGTAAATGGAAAGAATTTGGCAGGAGCTAGCCCTCGGCATTCCAATTTCGGAAACTTGGGTTTTGATGAAGAAATGCCGGCGACGAGGGTAAATGGTGTGCCTGCGGCATATCCTCCTCCGCCGGTGAGTGGGATATTCTCGCCAGTTGGGGCAAGGAAGAAAGGGAATGCCTGCGAAGGGGGGAAAGACTTGCATATGTTTGTTTGGAGCTCAAGTGCGTCCCCGGTATCTGAGGGCGGCATCCATGTCTTTCGTGGCGGAGATTTCGCAGGCGATCATGCAAGAATGGGTCAAATGGGCGACCATCGCCACCAAAAAGGTTTACTCTTCTACAAGATTTCAACTTGTCTCATCTCATCTGTTTGTGGACCCAATGCTGTCTCTTTAGACTCCATTTCTTTGAAATTTTGTCTGTTATTTTTGGCCATGTCGTCTCTTTGCCCGGTGTTTCAAAGTTGAATTTTTCGTTGGTGTATTCTTATTTGGTTGATAGCAGATGGCAATGATGCTTATAATGAGTATAGCAGAGAAGATTTCAGCTTCAGAAACCAACCAATCGCTCAAGGCGTCGATCCATTAGAGCGAGATGCTCCAAGCTTGTCAAAGTTGGGATCAAACTCCACCGCAGAGCTGCACCCAAAGACTGGACCTGGCGGGGAGTTGAAGCCTGCTGCAATGCCACCAACCAGTGTGATGACCAGGTTAATTCTGATAATGGTATGGAGGAAACTCATAAGGAATCCCAATACCTACTCCAGTCTCTTTGGTCTCACTTGGTCCTTGGTTTCCTTCAGGTTTTCATCTATCAATGATAAACCAAACACTTATGCAATATAAAAATCTCTACTTGTGCGACCTCTGAAGTGATAAAACTTGATTCTGATAGGTGGGAGATTGAGATGCCAGCCATCATTGCCCGATCCATATCGATACTCTCTGATGCAGGGCTTGGAATGGCAATGTTTAGCCTTGGTAGATTTCATTACTATAGCTTTGAAGCCTTCTGAAGGTCATGGCTGTATTAAAATCTTCTCTGTGGTTGTTGCAGGATTGTTCATGGCTTTGCAGCCAAGGATTATTGCATGTGGAAATGGCATTGCTTCATTTGCCATGGCTGTTCGGTTTGTGACCGGGCCTGCAGTGATGGCAGCAGCTTCTATTGCTGTTGGGCTTAGAGGAGTTCTCCTACACGTAGCTATAGTGCAGGTTTACATGTTTTACAATGCTTGGATCTCTGAAACTTGATTTTGATAAGTTAGTTTTTTTATTTGAAACTTTCTCTGAGTTTTTTTTTGTTGCAGGCTGCTCTTCCACAGGGGATTGTTCCTTTTGTCTTTGCAAAGGAGTACAATGTGCATCCTGACATCCTGAGCACAGGGTTTGAACTTGGAAATCTCTTTTTTTTTTAGGCTTTAAATAAGTTTATATTAATATTTAAGATAGGTTTAGAAAGAATGAAGGTGCTCTAATGATAAAGACAGTAAAATAAAGTTGTCAAATTCCAGATTTGAACTCTCTCATTCATCAAAATTTTGTTTCAGTTCTTGTAACTTGCTAAAAGAAAAAAAAGTACTTAGATTTGTTTATGAGGTGCATGATTAAGTTCTTGTTTAGGATAACTTTTTTGCTATATTTTTAAGCAGTTTTTCCTTATAAAAATTTTTTTTATTAGAAATTTTTTTTAAAGCATTAAGAAAGCTGTCTCAAACAAGGTTTAAGTTAGAAATATTTATCTATTTCTTCATTTGTGCATTGTTTTTAAGTAAAATAATTGACATTATGCATGTTTCCTGCAGTGTTATATTTGGTATGCTTATTGCTCTACCTATCACACTGATCT